>JAJMKJ010000054.1:21112-78984 GCA_030569255.1 Insectozyma sakaeoensis | reverse complement strand
CCACCATTCACATAGTAATGACAAACACCTTTTGCAGCAAGATTACGCCAATTATTCCGGCTACTTCAACATCCACCAGCCCACAGCGACCCAATCGTCGTTTATTTCCACCTTGCGAACTAACCAAAATAACCCTTCTTTAACCCCCCAACTACCGTTGTCCACCACCACCAATGTAGGTCAAACTATATCGGCCCCAAAACAGACCCATTATCCCGATGCATATCCAATCCACGACCCACACCAGTTTCACCACGAAAATGACCCCGACTTCTATAGCCAAAACCAGCATCCAATAGTGCAGTACCACCAGTCCTTGGACTACGAACAACCATCTAATACACCTGAGTCAAAACCGTCGAGTTCGTTGATTTCAGCCGGTATTCACCTCCCAAACACCATCGACATGAACAAATACCCAGACGTGACGACGTTGGTCAACTCAAATCTGGACATCATCGTGCCGTTGGTTGAAAATAGATTCGTCGACCACAAGGTGTGCACCATCTGCGGCAAGAGAATAACTAGAGATATGTCACGACACATGCGCACCCACCAGTCGGAGTCACGATTCACTTGCAAGTTCCCTAAACAACAATGCTACCATAAGCTGCGAAAATTCAACCGACCCTACGATTACAAGAAACATTTGCTCAACCATCATTTTATATTTGACGATTCGTCGATTAAAAAACTCCACAATTTGAGCGACAAGTTGGATCATTATGGTAGTTGTCAGTGTGGGTTGCGGTTCACCGGAAGACTGTGGCTAGACGAGCATATAATTACCGACGACCTCACAAAACAATGTCCATTCATTAAGATCCCGAATGAGCAATGAATGAATGATTACTTTCCCCCCTAGCATTAGAGACATAGTCACGATCCATCCTATATATAGTAAATGAGCTTGTGCTTACGTTGTATATAGAAAATATGCATACATAAAACGATTTCTTAGTAGTAGCCGCACATGTCAGAAAATCTATCACCATATGTGTCAACCATGCATGAATATGCTTCCTATTTTTCGCAGTAATTTAATTTTGTATCACACTTCAAAGCCACTTTACCCCCAGTCATTGAGCCATACCCCCTGTATCCCTAATCAAGAATCAGAATCAGAATCAGAATCAGAATCAGATCAGAATCAGAATCAGAATCTATGACGCATGCAGGGTTTGTTGCTTGAATGACACGGGCTGTTTTGCATACTTCGGCGCATGGCGTACTGCCAACACCATGAAATTGTGGTATCGCGTAGATATGTGGCTGGTTCCAATAACATATCCTGACATATCTGAACCTGTTGCATTATTGTACGTTTTGCGACAATGAGCGGAGTTATCAAAACTAACTCCGGTAGAATTTGAATACACTCGTGATACAGGCGTATAAACTGACTAAATACACATTTTCCACTGGCTAATTGAAAAATATCATTATTTTGCTGATCTTTGATTTGGGACCAGACTCTGTCAATGCCATAACGGAAAGAGCGTAGTGGAAGCGGAATAAAATTCAAAAAAAAAAAAAAAAAAAAAAAAAAAAAAATTATAGAAATTTAAAGAAAACTACAACCAGAGAAATCTTCAAATCTCATACCAAACTAACAATACATCATCCATCACACACTTGATTTGTCTGGGTTACCTAAATATCACTATCACGTCATTGTAGTGTTCAAACAGTAAATATTTTTGCAATTCAACAACCTGATCTACTTTTGGGCTTGCCTAAATTCCCCAACAGAAACGAGAGGTTTAGGAATTCACCATGGCACTGAACAGTATTAATAATCCACCGAATAACAAGTTTGAAGCGTCTGCAGAGTACCATGCACAGCTAACTAAGAGCTTATTCAACAACTATAACAAGTCATTGATGAACACCTATTTGAATCAACCAGAGGATATCGTCAGTTATCAAAATCAACCTGGCAGTCAACAACAACATAATCAATCGCAGAGTCATCAATCGCAGAGTCATCAACTTCAGTTCAAAAATAATCTTTTAACTCCGAATATAGCCGAGTACAAGTCGGGGTTGACCATTGGTGATGCGTTTGACTTTCAAGATGGCGATCAAAACTACTTTGCAAAAAGGACAGCACTATCGGTGCCATCATCGCGGATTGAAAGCTACAGCAACAATGATGATGATAATGACACTAGAAGTCGCACAAATAATATTTCTAATAATAATAATAATAATAATTGCAAAAATAATAATCGCAAAAATAATAACAACACCAGTGGTGATAAAAATGCAACAAATTTGAATTTCGACAATGACGAGTACAAGTATGACACTAGAGACATGCAAGATCTAGCCATGTATAATAACCATCCGTCTGATGCTTTTGAAAACGATCAACAGTTGCAATCGTTTTATCCACAGGAAGACTATCACCAGACTCTGAATCAGTGTCAGCAAAGTTTAGTCCGCGCGCAACCTGATTACGAAGATGAAACCAGTTTTGCAAGACCCCAGCCGTTGAGGCTCAATACCTTTCCGACAAATATCGAGGGTGGGCAAGACCTTCAACAACAACAGCCCCATCAACAGCCCCATCAACAGCCCCATCAACAGCCCCATCAACTTCACCGTGTTCAAAATAATCAATACTACCAGTTTGCATCTACAGAAATAAATCACATACCGAAAGCTAAACGAGGTAGACCGAAAAAGAAACCTGGGTTCCACATAAAGTTGGACGGAATCAACAAAAAACCAAATCGATTAGTATTATCATCACAGTCGGATTCAGGTACTGATTACTGGAATAGAACACCGGGTAATAACTACGGCCCACTGAAATTATCCCAAGGTAACAACAATAATGGGTTCGATTTAGAAATCTCCAATAGTTATACAAACCAAACAATGACGATTCCATCATTTAATTTGACACCATCGGTTGATCCACCAAATAGTGATAGGGATTATTTCCAATTTCAACAAACACCAAAAGATGCAATTATAAATGATGGTGGCGGATTCTTTTCACCACCAATCAAACAAGACCAACAAAAGAACAACTTTAACCAAACGTTTGAGGATTACTTGAAAGATTTAGAGACAAACAATTTTGAGCAATTCAAGAATAATACCAACAACGAGCCAGTGAATGAAGTGTTTGCGCCGTTGGCATTTGAGTCGCTCGAGTCGAGTCAAATAAACTCAGCTACTTCACCCAACGAGTTTATGTCGCCAAAGTCAGACAAGCTAGCGCAGCAGTTGTTTGAATTCGACATTATAAACAACAACGACTTGGAAGACCACGAAGCTAGATTGGCACTCCCTTCGTTGTACAAGTCGATTTCCAATAACAGTGCCAATAGTGTGTCATCTGCAGGTTCAGAACTGGGACGCAACACAACAACAACAACAACAACAACCTCAACCTCAACAACAGTCACCCAAATGACCAAACTGGGATTGGTCAAGAAGAGAGTGCTCAAGGGGGCTGTATGCCAAATCTGCGATAAGTTCATCAGTCGGGATCTAACACGACACATGAGAATACACAATGAGATTGGACGGTTCCAATGTGTTTATCCAAAACATATGTGCAATCACAAGACGCAAAATTTCAACCGTCCGTATGATTACAAGAAGCATTTATTACATCGACACTTTAAGTTTGATAATCCCGAAGGTAAAACAGCAAACAAGCTAACTGACAAGCTACCAATTACTGGTGCGTGTAGTGCGTGCGGCGTGCGGTTTGTTGCGTCGGAATGGTTGGACGAGCACGTCTTGACCAAAGATGCGTCGAAGCGATGCCGCTACATCGACGCATGAGATAGAGATATAGAATGTAGTAATAATAGATTATACAAGATGGCATTGTTTCTGCCTATCATGGATGGGTATTCGTTTTTCGAGTTCGTAATTGACGATAATTTTCTTGACTCTTGCACCTGCCGCATTGAGCAGGGGAAATTTGCTCGTGCGTGTGTCAAATGGGACACCACCACTAAAACGAGTAATGCCAAATTTGCTCACCAACAAAGTCAGAAAAAATAAATATAGTAAAATTAACCATGAGACATGCGTCGTAGACCAAGGTGCAACCCAACCAATATAGAGTGGTTTATTTTTTCTTCTTCACACTGCAGCATATCAAATACCACCACTTGAGCAAATTTACAATCCCACCTTGACTGTCCCCTGCTTCGAGATATAAATAACAACCACTTGACTCAATCTTTCCACCAACACAATCTTCAATCATGAATTTTAAACGTCACGGAATGGCAGGTATGGCCTCAGACACTATGGACATGGCCATGGCCACCGCCTCGAGCACTATGGATATGGCTATGGCCACCGCGTCGTCGGCTGCGTCGTCGTCGTCGTCGTCGTCGGGTATGAGCCACGGGATGAAGAAGATGGGGATGCACATGTGGTTTACCGCTGAATTCAAGGACTACCCCGTTGTTTTCAAGAGCTTGGCTGCATCAAATAAAGGCGAGGCATTTGGGATATTTGTCCTCTTGTTTTTTATTGCGTTTGTTTCCAGGATGCTAGAGTTTGTGCGAAATTACTTGGAGGAGGTTGTTTGGCAAAACAAGAATTTTATCGAGTTTGAGTCGGGCGTAGTTAGCCACTCGGCCACTTTGCAGCCGGCTGTTTCGCAACAGAATGCTTGCAGCGTGGACAAGAACATATCCGACGAGAATGTGTCGTCGAATGTTTCCGCCGGCACTGGCACTGGCACTGGCACTGGCAGGAACTTACCAATTGCGTCGACGTTAATTCGGGATGCGATAAGGTTGGCATTGTGCATCATTCCTGATTTGTTTGGCTACACTCTTATGTTGGCAGCGATGACGTATACTTTAACCTACTTTTTCGCTGTCGTGTTGGGCTCGGGAATTGGAAGATTTACCTCTGAACGGTTGATGGAAAAGTTTAGACTAAAGAAGGGCAAGGTGACTAATTGTTGTTAAAGACTAAACAAGGTATATAACGTATAACATGCTTGTACATATTAATAAATAAATAATTTTCTATCTATCTATTTTCTTTCTATTTCTCATTGATTAGTTCTTGGATTTTCTTGACCAATTCGGCATGCTTGCTCTTGTTGAATTGGGTTCCGTTTCCATCGGCCAATTTCTCACTATATATAAGTCTGGCCAAATTATCGTATTCTTGGCTTGTGTACTCTTGTTTCAGCTTGATTCGATTCAACAAACTAAACTCATTCAAGGTCAACATTTCAAAATAAATCGACGCCTTTGTAAAGTCAACAACGTCAAAATTGGACGACAAGTTCTTCAACATTTGCTGGAAATTGGAAATGTTCAACAATATCCTCTTGACACCATTGTTATTAATCTTTTTAATGTTGAACGACGACTTGATGATTAAATTGTTCAAAAATATCCCAAACCCTTTGAACATCATCTCACGCTCAATCTCCTCAATCGACGACTTGGTGAGGCTCCGATCGATGCCAATGATTTCCTGCACAAACGCAATTATGTACCCATCAGAGTCGCCTGGCTCGTTGATCGGCGTCCAGTCGACTTGGGTACACGATAAATTCAAATAGTACACCGCTCTACACCTTAGCTCGTACCGAAGCGCCAATATCGTCTTATCTCGAATCGACTCAAACGAGTTGATTATCGCATCAAACTTGACTACATTGTCTGAATTCAACGCCAAATAGATATTGTCCTTCATGTTGGCTGAAATAACCGACCGGCCGCCATTCTCCAAAAATGACCAGTTGTATCGTAACTTATCAACAGCAGAGATCTTGATCAAGTCATGCTGCTTGGCATCGTCGTCAATGCTGTAGTTTGACACCTTTTTGATAAACGGTAGCCACGTCAATATCCACGACGCAGAGAGTAATAAGTAAATCACTTGTGAATAACTGTCTTTATCCAACAAATCATGCTTCGTGATCAAGTTGTCCTTGCATTGATCGAGCAATTGTTTCGTTTCAGACTTCAACAAGTTCTCAACCTCCCCAGTTTCGTCACCTTCTTGCAAAATGTTCAACATTACGTAACCACTAGTCTCCAATAATGTGTCGATGCTCATCCACCTGTTGACCTGCAGGATGTTTTTGTTGGCGTCGCCATTCAACAACTCCTTGGATAAGCTCAAGTACTCTTTTGCGAAATTAGTCAACACTTGCAAGGTTATCCCCGAGTACTCCTCTCTATAGTTCAACGAGGTGTTCAATATCAAACATAGCTCCAAGAACAATTTTCTAAAGTTGATTGCATTCTCGTATATCGTGATGGATTTCGAGTCTAACTCGATTTGCACCATGTTTTGATTCGATGGGTCCTGGTTCAACGATACTACATTCATTAATAACCCTTGCGAGTTAGACTCGACCAGGTCCTTGGTGTACACACCACCAACTTGTCTGCTAAACGTTAATTCAATCGCGTTCCGCATAAATTGCAAGTACGAATTTTTCATAAACTCATTGAAAAACTGAAATGATATCGAATTCTTGACATCTAACTTGTCGGTCTTGTTGCAATCAAAAAATATCCGTTGACAACCTTCGGTGAAAATCAAGAAAAACTCCAATATAATCCTCATGTTGAACAAGTTCTTCGGCACCAAAACTTCAACCATGGCGTTGAACGACTGGTTCTCAATATACGGGGTAATCTTGACGTTTTGATTGGTATTCTCGTCTAGCCGAAGCTTGGGGAAAGTGTCGGTTAAAATCTGATAAATTTCCTTTGAGTTCTTTGACCCCAGCTCGTAGTTGACATCTTCAAATTGGAACAAACTGAACCAATAATCCTCGGGTTTAGCATTGAGGGATTTATCACTGGGGTTTTTGCTACCACCATCGCCTGCATTGCCATTAGCGTTGGCTTTGTTATTCTCTTCTGGTGTATTCTCAAACGCAGACTCGTCGTAAATATAATTCAACATTAATGTTCGTAATTCCCGCTTGATCGTATTCCACACAGTTGACATGTGATGCAGCTGGATTGGCTGGTCCGCCGTTGGCTTTTTCGATTTTTTTTCCAAATGACCATTTTCAATCAACTCAACAATTTGATTAATCACCTTGTGTTTCTGCAAAACAGTCAAACTCTCAATAAAAATGGGTCCAAACAATTCCTGCAACACAACAACACTCGAATCGGTAAAATTATTGTGTGCCATAACGTCAAACAATGACCCAGTGTCAAAGTTTGGTAGTTTCGACAAACTGGTTAAAATTTCATTGTTTCTACCTTTGACTTCATTCGTCGTCCTATCAATCAACCCGTGTAATTCAAGCTGGGTGGTATCGGTTAAAATGTCCAACACTTGGTCTAGCTTCGATAGTCTCGACGCAGTCAACAACAACATGTAAATGTAATAAAAGGATTCAGTCATTGGACTCGACGTCGACTCCAACATTAGTTTATAATCCATTCCGGTATTTTGTACACTTTTAGCGTGGAGCGTTGGCAATTGCTCAGTTATAAAAAGCCTAACTGGGTGGGTCAAAAACTCAACTGTTTCCGACAAATCTAAATTTGCAGCATTATAAACGTATTGCTCCAAGTTTTTCGACTTCATTAATGCTGAGAATGACGATAACTGTGAATTGGGGGAATTCAATAGATGTTGCCATAAAAACGTAGCACTCTTGACGTCCTGTGATGACTTGAGGTAGATTTCATTCTGCAATTCGTCAATAATTGTATCAAATAGTTTGTTCGATTGCGTCTCTAAATAGTCCTTGATGCCACCCATGGCAGTTAACGACCACAAGTTATATTTGTTTGCAAGTTTGTATCCATCAGATATGACATTGTAAATCTCGTAAATTTTCTTGTCGACGGTTAGTTGGTCGACCTTATCTGGGATTTCATTCAATTGTTTCATTGCGTCCAAAATCTCAATCATTTCGGCATACTTGGTCGAGGTGGTGCTCAAGTCGCCCAATAGCCTCGACCGATCGTGTATGTCTTTGTTTGAGGTATCTAAAAAGTTTTTTATCATGAGGGAATTCTCCTGTGACTCGTTTAAAGTGCTGAGTATCATGTGGTACGACCCAATGCTATTATTAAATAATTCGTAATGCTCTTCGACAACGTTCTTCAATGCGTTCTCGGCATTGTCCTTTAGATCTCGAAACTCTTGCAACCTGTGTGCCATGCCCACCGACGTGTCATCCAAAAGTGCAATGGCCATTTCAATCGGGTTGGCGTCGGCTTTGGAGAGGTGCTGCCAATCATACCTGATGATATTGTACACTTCTCGCAACTGGTAAATTGAGTCCTCAATGCCCCTCTCGGGTTTGTTATTTTGTATTGAAAACGACAATCGTCTGTGTGACATTGGGGTCTGTCGATAGTCCGGTGTGGTGCTGGAAAAAATGGCAATGGAAATGGAAATGGAAAATGGAAGATCTCAATTTTCTGTTGATTACATGCAATACAACAATATATACACTTTGTGAATGCATGTTGGATCTGGAAATATAGAGTTTATAGATTTAGATGACGAGGGTCAAGATGGGGGGGATCTAAATCCAAGTGAAAAAAGTACAACTACAGAGATTATAGAAATGTATGTATCTGGATTTATTTGACGGATGAATAGAGATTACTAACGTATATTTTCAGACTAAGCGATTCGGAAGATGAAATTGTGAATCACGGTGCAGGGTCAACTGTCAACCAACTACCGTCAGATTCTTTCGTCAACATCTCATCTGGCAGTACCCCGGAAAAGATATTTGGAATGGGCCCTGATACTTCAGAGGTTATGAATAAATCATTAGATTTGGAATCGCCCGTAATACAAGTAAACATAAACAACGACAAACCAAGACCTGCGTCAAGACCTGCGTCGAGACTTACTCCAAGTCTTACTCCAAGTCTTACTCCAAGTCTTACTTCAAGACTTTCTTCCTCTCCTGTCGTCAATTGGCCGCCTGACGATGACGAGGACACCTTCCTAAATGACACGATATTTCCAAATTCGCAGCCATCCACATCCAACGTTGCCCCCTTGCCACCGCAGGCCAAAAGAGCAAATACGATTCTGGAGTCTGGATTCCAGTATTCTCAAAAAGAGTTGAATGAAGCAAACAAAACAACAAGAGATAAGGAGGGAATATTTGACGAAATGACGTTGAGTTTCGGCTCGTCTATTTTTGAAAGATTCAACAATGAAAAGGACCATTTCAAACTGGCTTTGGAAATGGCAAGTCATCCTCACCCTTTTATTATGTTCAAAAGGAACGTCAAGGCTGAATATGACGTACAAAACGACCTATTTGTTCCTTGTGATACGAAACAAGTTTATGAAAAAACACTCATCCTTTATTATCGAGCGGATGACTTTTTTAAAATGTTGAAAGACAATTCGGTCAAGACACAAATCACATCAGCAATTAAACTCGCAAAGTCAACCGTGTCACAAATTGCGCCACAAACCGTGTCTATCACGATAATGGTGGAGGGGTTTGACCAATTATTGAATAAAGTGAAAACGTTTGAACAACGCCACTTTAAAAAACAAGTTCTAAACAGCATGAACTTTGACGACGAGCAAAGTGGCGGCGGTGGTGGTGCAAATCTGAAAAAATCGTTGGAGGAAGAGGTGAGTAACTACCCATCCTCGGATGAAATTGATTTCCTAATAAATAAACATCAAATAGAGTCAAGGTTGAATTTCTTTATGGTGAGAACTTTCCACGAAGCAATCGATTGGCTAAATTCCATGACTTACACCCTCGGCCAATCCATATATGATAAGTACGAGAGGAACAAAGGTTTGGCCAATCTCAGAAGTGTAAGGTCAGGTTCAGATGCAAAGTCGACGTATTTACAGTCAATTCAGCATTTCAGCTTAATGACAAAGAATAAGGCTGAGATGTTGCATGCATCGCATCAATCAATGACACTGTTGTTCACGGCACTACTTGAAAACGGAACGTTAGGCAATGATCACTTGGGTAGAAAGATGGTACCCCCTACAGTTGATAAATCCATGTTTAGTTTTTTCGTAACCGAAGACCCTAACGAAGTTATATGAGATAAGATATATATTAACTACTTGGCATTTTATATCTCCGTTCAACTTGACGGCACGTGCCTAGATAACTTAATCGACTTAACGTGGTGGGCAGTGTTTTGGTATGGTACCTCCTACAGTTGATAAATCTATGTTTAGTTCTTTTGTACCTAAAGTTACATGACATTATATATTAATTGAGTACCTTTTTGGCATTATTTATATCTCCGTTCAACTTGAGGATTCGACACGTGCCTAGATAACCTAATCGATTTAACGTGGTGGGTAGCGTTTTGGTATGGTACCTCCTACAGTTGATAAATCTATGTTTAGTTCTTTGTCCCTAAAGTTACATGACATTATATATTAATTGAGCACCTTTTTGGCATTATTTATATCATCTTCGTTCAACTTCTCCTTGACGGATTCGACACTTGCAATTCCTGTCTTTATCTTTGTTTGTTCTTCCCCTGAAAATTGATATCCTAATCGATTCAACGTGGCAATTATATTTAATGCTTTGTCTATTAAACTTGGTTGATAATCAGGCTTAAGGAACGCAGATAAGTGATCCACGAGCTTATCATCGTGCAATTTTGCCAACAACTTTGAATTCAACTTGTTGGACAAGACGGATGAAAGCAACGACAATATACGAAGGTTATACTTATCACTATTTTCCAAATCAAACTTGATCAAGTTGAAACCATGTAATTTTTCAAATTTGTCATTACCAGGTTCAAAATCTCTTATAAATGATGATATTGCAAACAAAGATTTCGACCTGATTGATTCGCTTGCACCTTTTTGTGCTAAATCTATCAAAGTTTTCAACCCTTGGTCGTATTTGTTGAAATCATTCTGTGATTTTTCATTATTCTGAACCGCGATCCCTATAATACTCAAAATGATCAACTTGATCTCGTTATCCGTGTCCTCGCCTTGCAAGATAGTTATCAACCGATTCCACAACTTCAAATTCTCGATATTGTTTGCATTATCCAAATTCTCAATCAACATCTCAAAGTTTTCCAACGCAACTATTCTATCGTCCAATTTTATACTTGGGTCCTCGGCAATGGCAACACTCTGCTTCATCAAAGTTGCCTCATCGGGGCCTCCAAAGAGTTGATTCAACATTTTTGGATCTGGTTCTCCAATTTTCGCCAACGCTTCCTTATCGCCTGCTTGCTGCGCAACAGACCAATGCAATAGTTTGTCCATTGTGTAATGATATCTGGAGGTTGAAAAGTATGTATAAAAGTCTAGTAGACTGAAGAAAAAAAAATGTGTGCTTATATAAAACTAGTTTGTTCTAGAACATTCCTCCATCGCCGGCAACCAATGCAAACAGGTACCACACTAGTGTAGGTAAATAAGACTGTTATATCGTATGAAGAATAAAACTGAGGTGGATAAACGTCCTCTAAGCTAGTGATGGTTGCCTTGCGTCCAGATGTTTGCCCCTAGACTTGGTAGAGCGTTGTTGACATTCTGGGGCAATTTTCGTAGAGTTCACCAATTACAGATTCTATCATTTATCAAACCTATTCATTAAACCCAAAATTTACTATCCAAATAATCGTCCAAAGGCTCCTCGTCGTAATAAGACAACGCTGGATTCTTCAACCCAGTAACCTCGTCGTTTTTCGCAACAACATCAATGTCCTTAATCAATTTGATCATACTATTCTCACCGTAATTAACCCCATATGCTGCACTTATCGGTATGACACCTTGCACCC
Source organism: Insectozyma sakaeoensis (assembly GCA_030569255.1). NCBI lineage: Eukaryota > Fungi > Ascomycota > Pichiomycetes > Serinales > Debaryomycetaceae > Insectozyma > Insectozyma sakaeoensis. The sequence continues at coordinate 67,225 of JAJMKJ010000054.1, read as the reverse complement.
AAGCATCGACTATCCTTGCGCGCTGTTTGGTGCCAAGTCGAGATATCGGAAATTCGCCCTTCTTTATAAACGCAACAATATCAATAATCACATGGTGCTTGCTTAAGATGGTGTTGACAATCAATGGCACCAACGAAGCAAAATATTTCGACCGCTTTGACTCGCACACAACAATGGTATAGTCAGCACACCTAAACACGCACGAACCATTCTTGAATATATCCGAGTGGCACGACTCAATAGTATTCTCGATATCAATCGGGAAATGATGCAATCCCATCACTTCAAACGTATCAGCTATTTTACCCAACACAAATAACGGCTGAAATGAAGATATTTCTTGTTGTTGTTGATCGCTCTTTGCAGAGTTTTTGGTGATCGATATGTGATGTAAGAACCCTAAATCACCAGTTCTCAAATACGTCACGTTGGGGTTACCATCTTTGATAACACCGGTAAATTGAACCTGAGAAAATTGATCCACTGGGCCCTTGGGACCATTCGTAAATGACGTTAAATTCGCTTCTGAACATATCCAGATTTCTCCATACTCGCCTTCTTTACAAACCCGCTTGGTTTCAGGATTAACAATCGCGATTTCAGTGCACACCGGTACCATGCCGGAATCCTGGATGTGTAATGCACTAGGAACTTCCGACTGGTTCACTATTGATACAAACCCTTGTCTCAAAGCTACTGGATCCAAGTAAAGGTCAACCGGTGCAACCGTCATGTATGATCTCGTCAGGATGATCGGGTTAAAGTAATGATTGTGTATGGTAGACATTGACGCAGCACTCAACTTCGTAGATTGGAAAACTTTGGAAATTTTTCGTAGCAAATCGATTTCAACTCTATTCTCGGTACTTATCATCATATTCTTCAAGTTCACCAAACTAAAACCTTTGGGGTTGAACTTAATTGCTGCGTACTTCAACATCTGCTCGGTGACAAAAACATCCTTGACTTTATATCTAGCCAAAGTTAGAAAAAACGCTAATGGATTCTCTGCATACGTGACAGGAGAGCTCAAATACGTTGTAGTGCCCAAAAAAACACCTAATAAACAAGCTTGAACAAACCCAATTCCAGACGCATGCCTAACACACCCAATAATCGATGACTGGGAATTTAAATTACATGTTTCCTTGAAAACTTTGCAAATTCCAATAATCGCCTTATGACTCAACGTCGCGCCTACTCGATAGTGATCCGAAGTAAAATTTAGCCAAACCAACGCAATCTTGTCTTCCTCCTTGCTTTTGATCGACGCTTGGTATGAAGATATTTTCGTGTTCAACGCTGACAAACTTGATACCTTGGTAAGTTTGAGGGTGTTTTTAATCTTTAATGATTTAACTCTCTTTTGAGTTATCTTCTTTAAAGAATCTGCAATGGTACCACTTTTCAAAAACTTTTCAACTTCATCATTCACCAAGATTTCAGATACATCAAAGTCTCGTATCACACCAACAAATGCTGGGAAATCTTCCCCTATTCTGTTTGAATCAAACGGCAACATTGGAATCGGTATTATCCCACACATCATACATGCATACACCGCAATAACAAACTCTTCCGAAAGTGAATACATTAATATCACATAGTTTCCTGGCTTGACACTGGTCTTTTCCAAGAGATACTGACATACCGCGTAAATACGTTGTTCAAATTTTTTCCACGTCAATGGCTTACTCTTGCCGTTATTATTATCCACATTTTGGAGCGCAATGCCATCACCATTCTTTGACACTCGAAATTTCAAAATATCAACAATAGACTTGAAATCGGTCAATGTGACACCTGTCTTGTCGTCCACCGATTTATCCCTGTAATCAATTGTTGAATATTGGTCGGGGAAATTCGCCAAAGCTCGGTTCCTCAATTCCGAAACGTAAGGAGACCAAATTCCACCGATTATATCCTCGCCGTGTGGAATCATACTAATAGACTTTCGTACAAAAAATTTCACAAAGTCAGCACGCAAAGAACCTTCCAAAAACTTCTTTTTGCATAACATGTTTGCTATTTCCCTACCTCCGCTTCGCATAAGCTTGGGCAAAGTATCGCAATCAACAACCAAGACACAGTAAAGTCTGAGAAAATGTCTTTTATACAAGGTGTCAAAACATTTCTGTGCAATTGCATTCAACACTGGTTCATTCAACGGTACACCTGAATTATCCAAATCAGCTGTTCTTGATTTATTGGCATTGCCATTAGAACCGCCATTTGCACTATTGGAACCACTCGCATCGTTGCCTAAAGAATCCTCGACAGTTTTTCGTATGACTTCGGCTTCAACAATCGCCACGGGCAAATATTCATTTCCAATGAATATATCGAAAATGGTACAATCGTAAATTTGTTTCACTTCACTTGCCAACGTTGCTAACAAGTGTGATGAATAATGATACCTTGATCCAGAGCTTATGACAAGCTGTCTATCTATCTTCTTGTAAAGTGCCTGATCGATCCAACTTACTCTTTGTCTGATTCTATCTTCGTATAATCCCAAAATATAAACCTTGCCATCATATGTAAATCCCAACAACCCTGTTCTCAAAAAATCCATTTCAAGCAAACCGTTTGGACCTCGACATTTTGCATGAAAAATCAGCTTTGATTCCTTTCTCAAACCATAAAAACCTCCAGATAAACATGGACTGTCTATCCATACTTCGCCTAGTTCTCCCTTGTTAACTAAAACAGACGACTCTGGATTTACAATCGCTAAAGTGGCATCTGGCAACGGATATCCAAATGCGTCAACACGTAACAAATCGTGACTGATTTCATCAGATGTAGACGGATTCGTCTCCACTATTTTAACTACATTCCTCGATAGAGCTTCCTTATCGATTAAAACTGATGAAAGATCATTCGACTCGGTATCAGATGTCGACACCCCTAATTTCTCCTTACCGCCTATCCAGTCTCGCAATGAGATAACCATACCACCATATTCACTCAAAGTCAACATTGGTATAATTGCATTTTCGGGACGCTGGCAACCCAATGGTCGCAAGTACCGCTGGGCTAATATTTCCATAAACTCACCATCTATTGTCAAAGCATTCACCAAAACCCACTTGACAGAAGAAAAATCCACTTTTGTAGTTTTGGAAAAAAACCTAGTTGCACTTGGAGATTGTTGATAATCGTATGTGACTCTTTTTAACCCCAAATAATCAGCCAACAACAACGACGCTCTGAATTTCGATATTATATGTGCATATAGCCCCTGGACTTCAATCACCTTTTGTGGCGCCCAAATGAGCACATTGCCAGAGTATATGGTGAATAGAACCCCAAGAATCAAACCAATGGAAAACCTAATATCTAGAGTTGCCAAAACCACTTTTTTGTCTCCTTTGAATTCTTTAAAACTTCTTTGAAGGCCGCCGCCTGATTCGGGAAGACTCAGTAAAGCTGCATTCAAACAATTCATTTGATGTGATATGGTTCGATGGCTTAAAGCAATACCTCTCAATTCACCAACCGGCGATCTCGAGAACTCAACATAAGCTAAATTTGTGTTTGAACTGTTGTTCACGGTTGATTTATTGATATTGGTACTATTCTTTCTGTTAGAATTATTGTGTTTCATGTTCCAAGAAGAAACTTCTGACTTTTTAGCTGATCCAAATTCGGTCGTTCTCCATCTATTCAACTTTGGCGGCCAATTTATCTTTTGATTTTGAGCATTCAACCTGTCTAGTTCTTTCGCAACAGTTTCTGAGTATAACAATAATTTCGACGACGTCAAATTTATAATATTCAAAACTTCACTCAAGGAAATATCTTGGTGGATTGGAATGGCAGTGACACCAGCCATAAAGCATCCAAATAATGCCACGACAAACTCGGTCACCTCGCCATCTTTATACAATAAAACCACGGTCTCGTTGTTACTCATCGATAATTTATGCTGAATTTCATAAGCAATCTTTACTGCTTTCAAGTACAATTTTTCCCAGCTGATTGAGTTGACTTCTTTGCCCCTTGAGTCTAGTACCATAAATGCGGAATTAGTTTTGTAAACATTAGCTCGACTGGCTAAAATATCAATCAAATCATACGAAATGTTTTGCGATGATTTAGTTTGGGAACTACCTTTTATTGATTCACCACTGCTTTCATTTAACGATTTTCTTGGATTCAAAGGTAGCTCCAACTTTGACGGATCAATAAATTCATGCTGTTGTTGATTTTGATGCAACCTAGTGATAAGCTGCATGATTTCTTCTCTTCTATTAATATATGTCCATTGATCAATTGTCTTGTTTATCAAAAAGTCTTGATCTAGTTTCTGCAATAGCACAACCATGTCCGGAGGTATGTCGCCTCCCGTTCCACTTCCTATGACACTGGTGGGAGAGATGCCTGTTGGATTGGACATAACCAAGTTGGGATCATTAGTAGACAAGGTGCCTTCAGGACGTAAAGTCGCCGTAGATTCGGATCTTTGTCTTGTTTTATTCAAGCTTTCGTGTAAGATGTTCTTGTTGTCTTCTAAAAAGGGAGAATTTGATTTTGTATTATTCATTAGATTATGATTCTGATTATAATGACTGTCGAAATTTGAACCCTTAGTCATGATATTATTAAACGCTTGTGACATGACTTAATAAATCATGTAAGCTACTATTAAAATTTAAAGTGCACACACTTCCTCTGTTCAAACACTTTTTTTCATTTTGGTGCTGCAGGAATAATATTACCTTATGTAATAAATTATGTAATATCATCTACTAAATTGATTTTTCTATTTTTTTTTTTTTTTTATATATATAATTTCATAGACATAGTGACTTCAATATATTAAACTGTTTCTTCAAATGATACGACTAGCAAGTTCAAAAAGCATAAGATCGACATTAATACTGACTAGAAGGTTATTTGTACCTAATATTCCAGATACTTCTACTTTGAATTCAAGTTTAAAAAGGCAAAAAATTGATGAGTTTAAAGCTATACAAAAATTGAAATATAAAAGAGACTCGATAAAAAATAGTCTAGAAACTGTAAATAATGCAAAAGATGATTTAAAGGTTCTCAAGAGTTTAACTAAACGAATATCCAAGCTAATAGACAACAATAAAGACGAATCAAATGAGTTGCAAAATGATTCTTTCGATGCAAACGTTGCATCAGATCAGATTTTAAAAGAATTCGAGATCAAGAGTTTAGATAAACCATCAGGAGAAGAAGAAGAAGAAAAAGAGTTTGCTACTCGCGAACAGTTGGCAATACCAAAAGCGATTGAAGAAAGATTAGGGTTGATAACTGATCTTATAACTTCTCCAGATCAGGACTCATCGTCACTACAGATGGATTTTTCTAAGCAAAAGTGGACAATGGTTCTCGATCAATTGGAAAAATCAGGGGGGTTTGACGGATTATCCCAAAATGTAATCACAAATTTTATAAGAATTATCCCTAGGCAACAGTTGAAATTCTTAATACCCAAAATCGAGCAAATTTTTGAGCGTTCAAATGTCAAAATCCCTACCAAAGTCTACAATTATTTTATTCGTTCGCTTACGATGGGTGGTAAAATCAACGATGCACAAATTTTTCTAATTGAAAATTATTTCAAGAAAATGTCACTACAAACAAAGTTAAAAATTGATCATTATGAAACTATGATTTATGCATACGTGAAAAATAGCCAGATGGAGAAAGTAGAAAGTATTCTAGCATTGATGAAATCGAAAAAAATGGAAATCACAACTTCAATTTTTGCTGCCATAATGCAAGGTTACATCTTCTATCAAAAAGATTATGCAAAAGCATTGCAGACATTTGATGCAATGAAATTTGCTTCTGTCAAAACTCAACCTAATGAGCGTGTCTATTCAGATATTATCTTAGCTTGCATTATGAATAAAGATTTCGAGAGGGCTTTAGATTTGTTCACCGAGTTGAAACAAAGAAACTTGAATGTCAATCAGGAAATTTTATCCAGTTTAGCCAAAGGCTGCTCAAAACTGAAAAATCATAGAACTATGGCCTGGGATTATTTATTTGAGATTTACAAGTTGGGTTGGAAACCAAACATCAAAACTTTTGAGACAATGCTTTATATATCTGCTCAAGATGGAGATGTGAGTTTGACCAGAGCTTTGTTCTATAAAATGTTGGAGAATAATGCCATCACTCAAAGAAGTTTTTTATACCTAATCTTGGCATATTCGAAATTCATTAAAGATAGAAAAGAGAAATATTTGATTGAATTCAATGAAAATGGTCGAATTTTTAAAAAGAACATATCTGATGAGATTGATTTTTCCAAACTGATCCAAGGATTTCCATTTTTACCGTTCAATGAGTTGCACGAGGAAAAGTTACTTTTAGCAGAATCAAGTGCCATCTGGACATTTGTTATTTCTAAAAATCCAAACTTTATCAGTCAGCAATTGGTCACTTCGTATCTAAATGTAGCGGCATCTTTGGGAAATCTAAATGATTTTAAAGACAGATTTGCCAACACTACTTACTTGGATGAATCTGGCATTCCATCAAATCGCAAAATTGAAGCAAGTGACGAAATCGAAAGCCAAGTCAGTGACCATCGCGACAACGATATCAAAGATGAAAAAAGTGTGCTGGCTATTAAATCTCCTTTACTCGTAAGATTGGAAAATGATGATACTCATGAAAAATTCAAAACTTTTAGAGATACCCTCATTTATATTATTGCATTGAAAGCCGGTTTAAGAGCAAATAATTATCAATTCATTCAGGAAATTGTGACAGAACGAGGACAGTTTCGAAAGTCCAAGCGATTCACAATGTTACCGTTGGATCACCAAAAACTGTTAGATTTCGAATTTGCAAACAAATTAGTCGAAACCTACGCTAAAATGAATTTGTTGCAAGATTCATTGGCTGTGGTGTTATCTACAGAAGAAACATTCCCTTGGAATTGGTCTCATCTAAAATTACTTAAATCTAAAGCCCTTGAAATAGGCAACGTCACAATTAGTAATGAAATACAAAAGATCTTGCAGAACAATAAAAGCAGGTTTTTTGGGAAAATATCCCACAATAATTACAAAAAATATAACAGAGGAAATCAATAATAAATTGTAAATAGATATAAAATTTTGCATTCAAACGACTTCAATATACTGCTAATCGTTTTATAGTTGATCTCTGTAAGTTGTAATATCATTATCACCACCGTCGACATTTAAAATAGTAGAATCCTGTAAATAATTGTGGTCACCTATTTTTCTTGGTTTCACTAAATATTGTATCAAAAAAGCTATTCCCAAAATCAAGGATATAACCGCAACTATTATGTAAATTATTCCTAAAGCCATATTTCTTCCACCAAATATAGAATTCGTCGTAATAACAATACTTTTCGATCCTCCGAATATCTCCACTGGGTAATGCAACTGTATAGAAATTTGGTAAGTTCCAGAAGACATTTCACTTGTCGTATTTTTACCATACAATTTATAAAAATTAGGTAATGCAGCTGTTCGCATCCAATTTTGTAAGTGCTCCCAAGTCTGCAAATTTGGTAAATTTTCCTCGGTATAACCATTAGGAAACATCTTATCCCAGTTTGGTGGTGGCACTATTTCATCTGCCTTATAGGCTGTATTTTTGAATTTGTGATTTCTATCAGAAGACCATGAAATATCCTTGTCTGAAAGAAGATAAGTTTCATTATTTTCGGTACTTCTGGCATTGAGTAAAATTGGTGAACTAATAGAATCATTGAAAAACGAGTTTGCTATTAAACCGCAAGGGTATATTAACCTGGTTTCGCCGTTATACTCCCTGTGTTTGAGTGGTTTACAATTATCAGTGACATCATCACTGGATAATGCTTTCCCTCCTAATTGGTCTAAATCATAACTTTCGACATATTTTCTATGATTTTGAAAAAAATTGGTTAATTTGTAATATAAATAGATTGGAGGTTTAAGGTTTTTCGGCATGTTGAATTGTATTGAGCAAGTAGTCACTATATCCAGGGAATCATACACACTGGATTCATTGATTAATTTCCACTTTAAGTCTGGCGACGAATTGGCATTTTCAAAATGAGAACCTGTATATTTGTTTGGAATCGATGTATATGTTTCATAATTTGCTAATTTCACACAATTTGAATAGTCGATAATAATATCTTCAACGTTGTAAGTTGTGTAAATTATGGCGATTCCCAAAGGAGCAAAAATAATGGCCAATAAAATCAATAAAGGAATAACAGACTTGGGTGTTAATATGGGTTGCCATGCTTTTAGTCTTTGTTGTCTGAAGGCTGTATTCGGTGGTTTTCGAGATTTGTTTAAGGCTGAGTTTTTAATTGTATTGTCATTTGATTCTGCTCCGAAATTGTCATTAAAGTTGTCACTGTTGTAATTATCATAATCATTTTCTGTATCGTCTTTTCTTCTACGTAAAAAATTCATCATTTATATATATTCATGTTAGGTATCAACTGTTGGTATTTGTATTGCACGAAAAATTATTTTTATTATGGAAAAAAAAAAGAAGATATAGACTTCCTACTATACAGGTTTTTTTATGAATACTGGAAGTCATTTCATTAGCTATCTAGTGAAGTTGCAACTAGGTTTGTCGTCTTGGTTATATCTAATTCTAGATATATTGAGCCATATTTGATTTGTAGAATTTTTTTAAAGGAAATTTAGACGGTAAATTGAATGGTGTTATGTATCTGCGTTCTTCTTTGGACCCTGTAGCCTCGCAAATCTTTACATTTGCATTAAAAGTGATGGAATGAATGTAGCTGAAATTGTTTTATACAAAATATAAACGTGAGGTTAAACCATAGTTGATGTAGAATCGTTTTTGCAACCTGATACATTCATTCATTGATCATCAAAATGTTAAAATATTTGCTTTGAACGTATCATTTAGCAGCAGTCTCAGTACCATAATTCATAAATTTGAATTTTTTCTACGTATATATTAGGTAAAAACTATACAAGTATATAGTAAACTCCTGAAATAAGAATTGACCAAAAGTTTTGATAAAAATTTGGCTAAAAATACCTTTTTTTTATAGAGTTTTGGTTTTCTTAGGTTTTACTATATAGTCACTATTTAGCTTTTAATCCTAATATATACGAAAAAAAAAAAAAAACCTAATTTTTTTTTTTTTACATACAATAAAAAATTCATAACAATGCATTGAGTCTACATTTGATAAGATTCTTACAACTCAAGATTTCAATGTTAACAGCAAGCCTTATTTGCTAGACAAGGCTACATAAAATACCTATCGTTTTTAAAGTCAAGTAAAAATTACTATCATTATACATAAATTAACTTTCGTTAAAAAACTATTCTCACTGTGTCGCACTGAAAATTTATTCTCAGTCTTCAGCGTACACCATGGGCATATTACTTCTGCTAAGTAACTTATGCCATGATCTTAAGTCAATAAAGTAACCAACAGACCTAACAACTTTCAAGTCCATCGATTGTAATAAGACAATTGATTACTAGCAATATAGCATTAACTTAAGATATTAATTCAACTAAGAATTCTCTCTATGTTATAACTGCTAACTCTAAACTTCTCTCAAAAATACTTCTATTCTAATTCTCGCGCATTGTACTCATGCCTCCAGCTAATACCTCGAGTTTCAACCAATAATTGCATGCTAAAGTTTGTGAACACTTGGCATCTTACGCTGTTAACAACAATGTCACTAACTTATTAGTCTCTCATTTTGACTAAAATCTCTTTTGTGTTCCCTTTCATCGTGGTTTCAATTAATTTTAATGATGGTACTGTACAAAATTTACTTTGTTTACTTTTTCGATTGCAACGCTATTTCCAAATCTGGTTTACTGCTAGCCACCTAAGGGTACATTTAATAAGTGATCAACTTTCAGCTAGCTAAACCGCGTCACTCAGCAACCGCTTCTTTATAACCGCTATTGTTTGACCCCAAATAAACAATACTTTCTCACCAGAAAGTCTATCACACAAGAAGGTAAATGTGATAGAGACCCTAAGTGATTTAAAACCACCAAATGAACGTCGCCTTAGGGTATAGACTTTAGCGAATCTCATCTAAATATGAACTGATCAGGAACTTTTAATAACAATCCTCGCTAAGTCTGTTATGATCATTGCCAAGTAGGATATCCTCTCCTATGAAACGTTTCTTTTTGAAGTATAAGAAGCTTATCTTCTAGTTAGTTCTATCTTCGGAACCAATCTGTAACAATTCAGGTTCCTGCTAGGGACCACCATTTTCTGTCGCACTGAAATTTTATTCCCAGTTTCTCTCGTACAGGATGGACATCTTATAAGTAACTTATGCCATCATTTTAATCTTAAGCCAATAAAGTAACAAAGACCATCAAGTCCATCTATTGTGATTACTAGCAATATAGCGTTAACTTGAGATATTAATTCAACTAAGAATTCTCTCTATATTGTAACTACTAACTCTAAACTTCTCTCTAATATACTTAATTTCCATTATTTGACTGGGGAATCATGTCTTTAAATAGCAGATATGACCTAATTTACCGTCTATGCATAATAATATAAAATGTTGAAACCCATTCGGTTTCACTTACCATTTTTCGGTCATACTTGCTATTTTGGGTGTGAGCCGGTTATAACATGCATCCGACAAAAGTATAAGACTTGAATATCTTCTAATATGAAAGTCAGTCTTGTTGTATAATTCGAAAATAAGATACTGAATTTATAAAAGTAAAAGACAAGAGTTGTATAACAGATGTAAACTCCTTATATAATAAGGGATGTAACTTGTTTTAGAAATGCGGTGGAAATTACTACTCATTTTCATTCAACACTGTATCACCTTCTTTATTATGTTTATCTTTGTTATTGTGTGGTGTAAAGTATCGAGTTTTGTAAAATGTATGTAAATATTATATCAGTACCAGTAAATTTACACCTTGGAGAAATATAAATAATTATCGTTGAAATTAGATTTTATATATTTATACTATGTATATTGTTCATTTCAAGTCTAATCCTTCTGACATTATCTCTAAATGAAATCCTCATGCAAAATATTTGGAAATTCAGTTTGAATTATTGTTAAGTTTAATCGGAGGTTTTGACTTTTTGTTAGCTCCATGTTTATTATTCAGATTTCTTTTACTTTCTACTTTTTCAAACTTGTCTTTATCTTTTGTAGAAAATGGTTCCTTTCCGGCTTGTTTGAAATTGTTGTTTTTGTTGTTATGAAAATTGCTTGCTGTGTTGGATTCTCTTGGTTCCAAATTAAATGTAATTCCATCCAAAGTGGTTTCTTTTGCGTTCAATGCTTTTATTTGAGCAGCTTGATCAACAAAATCACATAATGCTATGTTTTGAATAACCTTGAAGAATTTCAATTCACCAAATTTTTTCGACAAATGCTGTTTCAAGTTGCTTTCATCTAATTGACGAATACCTCTGATATATATTGGAAACCACTCGTCTTTTCTGTATTTACCCCCGTGTCTTGAATTTGAAGTTGACGAATTAGGGTTTGTTGATGTGTTTGCACCAGTATTTACTAGTAGGGAACTGGTCTTCTTTGGCACCGTCGAACTAGTGGATTTAGTAACTCTGTTGCTATTATTTCCCCCGGGTTTGCTAGAAGCATTTTTCACATTTGAGGCTGGTACTGATTGGTTAGCTAAATCCGCCCAAGTCATTGTTTGGGATGGTTTGGCAGATTGTTGAATCTTCACAGTCTCTTTATTCTGATCCTTAACCTCTGGATTATCTATTTCATTGGTAGGATCATCTTTTGGTTCTACCTTTGTTTCAATACCTTCTCGCGTGGAATTAGATGTCGTTTTGTCCGAAATAATAAGTCCCGATTGTTCGTTATCCTTTTTTGGTTCCTGTTCATCCAGATTTTGATTATCAGACAATTCAGTTCCATCAACACTTGGTTCACTATTGGTTTGATTATGAACCTTGGATTCATCATCTGATTTTGTCAAAGTAACTTCCGGAGATGAATTTAATGATTTATCATTCGCAACAACCGTTTGAGTTTCGGGCAAAGCAGTATCTTTAGTGGTGTTGGATTTATTATCAATTTCTGAGGAATAATTATTAGACTCTTTTGGTTTCTCTTTGAAACTATTCGATTCAATAAATCTCAAAATATCATTTGAAACATCATAAGTATTTTCTTTTTTACCTGGAACTAAAACAAATGTTTGAGAAAATTGCTTAAACGGTAAATCGTCTTTGGACCATTCTCCAAATGTAACAATAATAATATTCTCGTTCATTGAAACTTGAAAGCATGCACTAGTGATAACTATTTTGTTGTTAGCCGAAAACGATTCCATGTACTTCTCAAAACAATTCTTGATAGCTTCAGCGCCATTTGCTTTGTATACACTTGGTAAAGCCTCAGAATCTTTGCTTTCATTGACATTGTTTGATGGATACAAATCATGGATTATTGAAGCTTTTGGATGATAAATTTTATGAATCTCATCCAATCTTGTTACATAAAAATCATAATAAGATTTGATGAAATACCAACCAATGGATGAAGCACGATCTTCAGATAACTTAATAATACCATTTGATTCTTTCCTCCCTTCATCTAATTGGCTTTTGGAAGGTGGAGTAGGGTTATTGTTCGAGTTTGATTGCTTTGATGATTGGCTTTTCAATGGTTGTTGTTGCTTTGGTGATGATGAATCATGGGAAATTTCAGAGTTGGTCATTGTCAAGGATTCAAGCGTTTGAATTACTGAATAAACGAATAATTTATTGATTCAATATTTTTCAACTTCACGTTTGTTAGTAAACTCTGAAAAAAAAAAAAAAAAAAAAAAAAAAAAGTTTTATGACTTGAATATTTTTCTTCTCAACCCTTCTATCAATTATCATCACTATTATATGATACAGATGTTGAACATAAGGATGTAGAGAAGAATCGTGCTTGGATTTGGGTAGAATTTTTTAAACTTGGCTTTCACTCTTTTGTTAATTAGTTTTCAAACATCTTTCTAGCCAAGGTAATATTTGAAATTTTCAACTGTGTAAACTTGTAACATACAATTATAACGTTCGAGTGTAACAATTTTGACCATGTGTTGGTTTACTTAAAATAACCTATCTCATACATTAGCAAAAGTATTTAGAATAATTGTTATACATAATCAAAAGATTGTACTTTTTTTTCTTTTAACAGACTGGATTGATAATGGTGATTTATTTTAAATTAGGTGGTGCTAACAACAATGATGTTAAAGTCTCTAAAAAGAATTTGAGCTCAAAGATCTTACCACAAGAACAACAAGAACTTATTTTGTATATGGGAAAGGATAAATTTGAAAACGATGTGTTGATTGATTATTCCCATCCCAAAAATTTATGGTTTCATGTTGACAATCTATCGTCGGCCCATGTATATTTACAATTAACTGCTGACCAGATTGAAAACTTTCAAAATTTTCAACAATTCTCGATAGACGAGTATACCCTTGAGCAAATTGGACAGCTTACAAAAGCAAATTCCATAAAAGGTAACAAGTTGAATAATATAACAATACTATATACGACGGTTGAAAATTTACATAAAGATGGGTCAATGGATATTGGTTCTGTTACGTTTAAAAACCCAAAATTAGTCAAGAAAATCTTTATTAAGCAGAAAGATCACAGTATAATCAATGCACTTAATAAAACCAAGATTGAAAAATCAAGCGATGAATTCAAAACTATCCAACTGAATTTAGCCAAAGAAATTGCTAGTAATAGAAAACTTAAAGAGAGACAGTTAGAAGAGAAATCAAGAGAAATTCAAAAACATACAAAATTGGCTGAAAATCCATATCAAGATTTATTCTCAAATGAACATTTCTCAAATTCAAAGAATGAAACTTGGAACGAAGATGATTTTTGGTGATGCCAATGAAAGTTGTTTTAAATTCAATGAAAAATAATTCATATATTTATTATTTTTAAAAGTTAATGCTAAACTAGTTTCATTAATTGGCATTCATATTATGAGCCTTTATAACATTTAGGGCAAAACTCGTGTCAACTCTAAGCATCTAAATTAACAGGATATTTACCAGCAGCTCTTTGATCATCCCATTTCTCAACCCAATCCAAGGGGCACAATGAAGTAAAAGTTTTGAAAAAAATTTGACAAGGTTCAAACTCTTCGCCTTTGACATTAATACATTTATGATAATCAACATATGATTGAGCACAATGTTTTGATTGATTTTGATTTGGAAATCTTGGATCAAACTGTGGTGTTTCAAATTTAAATGTAGCTGGGTCAATTGGCATTTCGAACGAATAGATGAATATGATAATGAAATAAAGATCGAAAGGTTTTTTTTTTTTTTGCCTAAAACATTTTGATTACATAATAAATTACATAGTAATGCCGTTTTTTATTGGCTCGAAAAGCAAATTTCTACAACTGAACTGCTGCAGCAGTCATTATAAATGAGTACCGATTAAACTTTCAGAAATCAAAACTAAATGAAATATATTATATAATTTAAATAGGTTTAAATGTTAGCGTCTTCTTGATCTCGGCTGAATAATTCTTCTTGGATTTGGGACTGGTGGTGTTGGAGCCAAATTGGTTTGAGCACCACCAAAGGAAAATTGATTTGTTGCAATATTTGATGTATTCTGAAAACCTTGGTTAAATGATGAAGGTTGTTGCTGTTGTTGTTGTTGTTGGCCAAACATTACTCCATTGTTACTAAATGGAGTGCTTTCACGGCTGCCAAAGTTTTGAGGGATACTATGTTGCTGAAATATACTTGCTGGATCTGGCGTAGGTTCTTTTCTTCCCGTAAAATTAAACAGTGGGGCAGATACTTTACCCGCACTATTTCCCGAGTTTACCAAGGTTTGGTCTTTTGCACCAAATTGAAAACTAGAAGGAGTACTTGGTCGACTATTGTTGAAATTAAACGAGTTATTAAAGTTATTGAATGATTGAGTTTGATTCGAACCGAAGAAGTTTTTAGAATTTGCACTATTCAAGTTGTTAGTGGTAGTAGTCGCAGTAGTCGCAGTAGTCGCAGTGTTGGTAGAGTTATTAAACATCGAATTGGATACTGCCGATAGATTTGAACTTAAACCTGATAATGACTTTGGAGGGTTGATACCGTCGGCAAACTCAAAGGTAGGTGGTGTAGAAATTTTTGTTTGCAGCTTGTTTTCATTAGTTGAAGGTGCATCATTAGTTTTTGTCGATATTTTCTTGGAGAAATCAAATGTCATTGGTGGTTTTGATATTGAACTGTTGTTGAGTTTTGAATCATTATTAAAGATAGGCGCTTGCAGTTCAATTTTATTAACTTTTGGAACAAAATCGCTTTTTGTAGAATCAGATTCCTTTGTTTGAATTGTATTTGCTTTATCCAATACTGAGCTGGACGCATCTTTATTTTTTTGCAACGAAAATAATCCACTATTGCTTGAGTTCTGCGAAGCAGCTTTGGAAGGATTTGTTTTCTCACTTGCTTTATCAAAATCAAAATTGAAGGTTTTAAAATTTGAATTTGAATGGTTTTTGACAATTCCATTACTTGACTTTCCAATACTAGAATCTAAAATTTTTGGCTTATCAAGTAAATTTGACTCAGTCTGTTCAATAACTTTTTTTCCAACATCATCAACTTCTTCGATTTTGGCTGTTTCCTTCATGCTACTTGTAGGTTTGGAACCATCAAATACGTCTTTCGGGACTTTAACTGGCAGATTAATAATTCCGAATTCCAAACCTGATTTTGGTCTTGAACCCAAATCTATTTGATCATTCACATCCTTAAAATCTCTTTTTTTGATCTCAAATTTAAAACCAGCTGATGGCTTCGCTTTTTCATTCGTCGTCTCTTCAAAATCTACTTGATCCTTTAGTTTTATAAGATCAGAAATTGATTTTGCTTTGTCTAAATAAATTTTGTCTAATTCAATGTTTTTATTCAAAGATGGGGAACGAGTGTCAACTTTTATATCAGATTTTTTAAATGTTCTATAATGCTCTTCTTCGTCTTCCCTAGGATTTATTTTTGTAGTCAGCACTGGATTTTTTCTATCATTTAAAAATTTTGGTGAACTCACTTTGCCCAAATGATGACTCCAAATATTTTTATCGGGATGATTTTCAAGATCATAAGTAAAATTATTAAAATAAAATCCTCTGGTTTTGTGTTTTTTAATGTTAGTTGACTGTTGTTGACCACTAATCTTCCTTTTGATTTGTAGTTTTGAATTTAGATAATTAAGATCGTGAGTTTGAGTAGAACTATTAACCTTATTCGAGCCTGTGATTGTTTCACTAGAAGATTCATTAGGATTGACCATATATTTTATTCTCTTTTGCAATGATGCAGAAGCTTCGATGGATCTTTTTAATTGTAGCAATTGATGTCTTTCTTTTGGATCCAAATTTATTAGTGGTGGTCTGGCATTGTTCCCAAGCTCATCTATGTACTGTTCAGATTCCTGCTCTATACTTTTGAAATCTTCTTCATACAAACCTTTGCTTAAGTTCATTCCATTATTGGACGGTACTTGATTGAGCGGTGAAACATCCTTAGAACTATATTGAAACCCCGATTCTGCAAATTGTTCATTCAATGATAATTCCTGAGTATTTTCTATTCTTCGTTCTAAATCATTATTTGCATTATCTGTTTTATCCAAAAAATCATTAACAATTGTCAGATAAGCTCTAGATTTACGAAATGCTTTGTTTTCATATACATCAGATGATCTTGGAACTATACCATCAAAATCATTCTTGACTGACATTCGCCTCCTGTTTGCAGAAATAAAATCACTGGAGATAGGCTTGTTTTCAATCTCCTTGTATGTCAAATCTTCATCTATAGCATCTGAATTTTGATTCAATGATGATTTGAATCCAAAAACTGATTTATCAATACCTGGGGGTTTAAAAAATGACTTCTTGAACTTCTCGTAATAATTTAATATTAAATTCGATGGTGGCAGTTTTTCCTTAGGCAAATCTTTTGAGCCGTTTAAAGAATCAAACGACCTTCTGCTCAGCATTTATTATGTTGCTTACAATATTTTATGGAGATGTAATTTCGATATTTTTTTTTTTTTTTTTTTTTTTTTTTTTTTTTTTTTTTTTTTTTTTTTTTTTTTTTTTTTTTATTTATTTATTTATTTTCCACTTTTCATGTATACTGTGGGCAGCATCAACTAATTTGAAATTCAATTGATTTATGAATATTAAACTTGCAAAATGATCCGACAATATTCAATTAAGAAATTGAATAGGTTTTGTATGGTATTGAACAGATGCAATAGCGGTGTTGCTCAAAACAATTTTTCAGAGTCATCAATTTCAAGCATAAAGTTTTCAGATTTAGATCAAAAATGGAAAACCAAGTGGAGACAACTTGATGACGCAAATTACCTATACCCGCAAAAACATTTGAAATCGGGGGATATAAATAAAGAATTTTATTTATTGGTAATGTTTCCATACCCATCTGGGGTATTACATCTTGGGCATCTTAGAGTGTACACTATTAGTGATGTCATTGCTAGATTTAAAAGATTAAATGGATTAGACGTTATACATCCTATGGGTTGGGATGCATTTGGATTACCTGCTGAAAATGCTGCTGTTGAGCGAAATATTTCTCCCTGCAAATGGACAGAAACAAATATTAGCAAAATGAAAAACCAAATGCAAGAATTTTTGGCAGAATTTGATTGGGATCGTGAAATCAACACAAGTTCGCCCGAATACTACCGATGGACTCAGGAAATTTTTCTTATGCTATTTGAAAAAGGTCTCGCATATAGAAATTTTGCTGAAATCAATTGGGACCCAATAGACCAAACCGTCTTAGCTAATGAACAAGTGGACGAAAAGGGTAGATCTTGGAGAAGTGGAGCTATTGTTGAAAAAAGGCTATTAAATCAATGGTTCATCAAATTAACTGATTATGCATCCGAATTAAATAAAGACTTGAATTCGTTACAAGAATGGCCAGAAAAAGTGAAATTGATGCAAAAAAACTGGATTGGTGAGTCACATGGTACTGAAATCAAATTTAAGGTTCGATTACCAGACAATAGCGAGGATGAGTTAAAAATTTTTACCACTAGAGCCGATACGTTGTTTAGTGTTCAGTTTTTAGCATTGTCGACGAACCACCCTCTTGTCAAAAAGTTATCAGCAAAAGATAAAAAATTGAGTCAATTTCTCCTAGAAGCAAAAGATTTGACAAATGATTCAAAAGCTGGCTATAAATTGTGCAATGTGAACGCGTCAATCCCAATTAATACTCAAAACCAGATTCAAAAAGAATTTAACATTCCGGTTTATGTGGCTCCGTATGTTTTGGACTACGGTTCTGGTGCTGTAATGGGATGTCCTGGCCATGATGAGAGAGATTATGAATTTTGGACATTGCATGAACCTTCCAAAAGAATAATTCAAGTTGTTACTCCAAAGAATCCTGAAAATCAAATTGTTCCATATTGCTCCAAAAATGGTGTATTAGAAGATAATACTATTCTACATGAAGGAATTTCAAATTTGGGTGTTTACAAAGGAAAGACAGTACAACATGCAATTGATTTAGTAACTGAAAATTTGTCAAAATTATTTTGCGGGAATAAAAAAACCAATTACCGAATCAGAGATTGGCTAATTAGTAGACAGAGATATTGGGGTGCTCCAATTCCCATAATCCATTGCTCTTCGTGTGGATCAGTTCCAGTTCCAAGAAAAGATTTGCCGGTTATTTTACCTAACATAGAAGGTCAGTATTTTAAAGACGGAAACCCTTTAAAAAAATTGAAATCATTTTATGAATGCAAATGTCCTTCCTGTGGTAATGAAGCTACGAGAGAGACCGATACAATGGATACTTTTATGGATTCGTCGTGGTATTTTTTTAGATACTTGGACCCACATAATGAAAATGATTTAATAGGATCAGACGCTAGTAAAAAATTACCTGTTGATTTGTATGTTGGAGGAGTTGAGCATGCAATTTTGCATTTATTATACTTGAGATTTATTTCCAAATTCTTGAGCGATTGTGGTTTTTGGAATGGTGAAAAATTTTCAAAAGAGCCAATAAAAAAATTGGTTACCCAAGGAATGGTTCATGGTAAAACATTTAGAGATCCAGATACTGGTAAGTATTTAAAACCCGACGAATTAGATTGGAATTATACAGATACTCCTCGAATCAAAACAACAAACAATTTACCAACAATTTCATTTGAAAAAATGTCTAAATCAAAGTATAATGGTACTGATCCAAATGAATGTATAAGAAAATATGGTGCAGATGCAACGAGAGCTCTCATGTTGTTTCTGGCACCAGTGTCCGACACTTTGAATTGGAACGAAGAACAAATAGTGGGTATTGATAGATGGCTAAGAAAAGTTATCCGCTTGACTGAGACAGTAAAAGCTGAAACTCAATTCAATACTAGCAATGAAGGTGAAATCTATACAGATTTGACAATAAATAAACAGTTTTATAATGTAATAAATTTGAATCCACAAGAGTTACTTTTATTCAATAAAACCCAGGAATACACTCAAAGAATATATCAATCACTTGATGTAACTTTATCATTAAATACAGTTGTTTCAGATTTGATGAAATTGACTAATTTGTTGGCCACGGCAATCAAGGAATCTCATTTATACAAGCGAAATTTAATACTAGATTCGTTGGGTAAATTGTTGATATGTATGTCACCAATTACTCCTTCAACTGCAGAGGAATGTTGGGAACGAATTGGTAATGTAAAATCAATTTACTTTGAAAAATTTCCAAGAGACAAACCTTGTGTCTCGAAAACTCAAGAATATAGAGCATTTATTAATGGTAAATTCAAAGGTACTATTGATTCTAAAAGAACTTTAATGAATGAATCAGATGATGTCATTATAGAAGAATTGACTAAGCACAAAATCTTATCAGCAGACGTTCTCCCAGCAACAATTAAAAAAATTATAAAGAAAGCTCTGACAATTAGTATTGTTATAAATTGATATTATTTTAATAAAACTTGTATATAGATTCATGAAAATAAATAAAATCAATTTATGATGGAGTTTTACTGTAAAGAATGATCTTTGATTAGGTTATTATATTACAATCTTGTTCAACCCAAGGTATACATCTTTTGTAAGAAAATGAAGAAATTACCTGTTTGAGGATCTTTTAAGCGTTTACCAAATTTGGCGTAAGCTTTAGTCAAAGTTCTCAACTTATACTTATTGGCATGACATGAAGCCTTAAGGTATTAGATAATAATACTTTTGAGGTCCAACAGTAAAAGTTTAGAGCACTAGTAGGTAAGTAGCCTAAATTGAGACAGTCAAAATTGAGAAAATATATAATAATTAGCAGCTGAACAACCAAAAATCAAATTGATAACTACAGTAGCCGGTTCAGATCATGTTTATTACCATTGCCATACGTTTAACTTATTCAGATATAAACCCTAACAATACTTACTAAAGAGAATCTGTAATAGTCAAAAACAAATTAATAGACAACTGTGTGATAGGTTTCGACTACTAAGTCCAAAATTAATTAGAACTTGCTGTAATAGTCCCTTTTTTCTTCTTCTTCTTCTCTAACCAAAATCAATAATGACTAATGAAATTCTGGAAATATATGCTCTCATCATATAATTCAAAGTGACATCTGATGTGTAACAATGGGATTTAAACAAGTTCCAATAACATCATAAATTTAATCGAGTCGAAAAAAAAATAAAAAAAAATTCTTCCAGCATATATTGTCTTACTGGTTTTCATTGTCTTACTGGTTTTTTAAATTTGACTGGTCGTCTATTAACAGTACCAAGATTGTCTTTTTGAATAGAATTTTGTTTATTAATAGCTACATAAAATAGTAACATGAATGTCAATCCACATCTCCAATACTTGCAACAGCCAAATGCCCAAAATAGTTCTCAAGGTCAAAGTAATAATCTGAATGCTTCCAATAGTCTGCAATCACCTCAAATTGCTCTGTTACAATTACAACAACAACTTCAAAGGCAACAATTACTTAATCAACATTTACAACAACAGCAGCAGCAGCAGCCGCAACAACAGCCGCAACAACAACAGCAGCAACAGCAACAGCAACATGTTAGCAATCCATTGCTAGCTGCGTTGACAGGAAATAGTACTAACTCGACGAATTCAAATTCTACAAATGTTGGAGTTAATGTATCTAGTGGAAGTGGACTTAATTCTATGTTACAACAATTACAATTACAACAATTACAACAACAATCTCAACTTCTGCAGCTTCAACAACAACAACAACAACAACAACAACAATTATCAAATTCTGCAAGCTTACAACTGAATCAAAATCCAGCACTGATACCGATTATCAAAGAAGTTTGGGCTTACAACTTAGAGCACGAATTTCAAACTTTGCGAGCATTTATAAATGACAAGGCTTCGCAGATAATTGTATCTATACATCAAGAAATACCGGGAATTGTTGCCAGGCCAGTGGGTACTTTTAAATCATCATCTGATTATCATTTTCAAACATTACGAACCAATTCCGATTTGTTGAACTTAATACAATTATCTATATGTGTCTCCAAATTAAAAAATAATGAAAGCATAAGTTCTAGTGTTATATGGCAATTCAATTTTGTGTACGATTTGGCTACAGAAATGTATAACGAGGAGCATTTAGCGATGCTATCTCAATCTTCTCAGATTAATTTCCTGTTACACATAAGTCAGGGAATAGATCATTTCAAATTTCTGGAGTTAATCATTGAAAGTGGCTTATTGTTAAATGACCATATAGATTGGATTTCTTATCATGCAGGATATGATTTGGGTTTTCTTTTGAGTTTATTAATGAATTCAAATTTACCTGTAGATGAAAATGATTTTTATTGGTGGTGTGGCAAATATTTTCCTAATTTTTATGATTTAAAATACATTGGGAATCAACTTTTGAATAAAGGCTCAAATGATGAAAAAAGCAACAAACCATCTATTGAATACCTCGCTGAAGAGTTACACTTGTTACCAATTTCACCTGCCATTAGACAACATTTTGCTTCGTCTGGTTTAAACACAAATGCTTATCACACACAACAATTAACTTCGACATTACATGCCTACTTATCTATGGAATGTTTCAAAGAATTACTTAGACGTCTGGCTTTCGACATGATTTTGATGCTGAAATTTAAAGGGACAATCTGGGGATTAGGAAATTTTATAAATGATCAGCAATCGGAAACTAGCAATGGAGTAAATACTGAATCACAAGATCCGTCAACACCAGGTGAATCAACGTTCTCAAAAATTATTAATTTTGGTAGAGCTTTGTAAATAATTTTTTCATTTAGTATACGTACATTAAATTTTCTAAAAACAATTCGTAACACCTAATCCCAAAATCTTTTAGTAAAACTTGAATCCTATTAATTTACTTTGACCTTTTTGTTGCTTTTATTTGCATCTTCTTCTGATCGCTTTCTTTTATAATGAGCTTTTTTATCTTCCCCTGTTCGTTTGTCTTCATCTGCAGGAGGTTGAACAAACCAAGGGATTTTGCCACGATTAAAATCATTTAAAATTTGTTTTGATATTCCACTTTCATCCGGCTCACCTCCTTTCAATAACCTACCTTGTTTTCTAGCTATCAACTCTAAAAATTCGGTACTTGCTTGCTCTAACAAAGTTTGGTCTTCTTCAAATTTGGACCAACCTTTGATTTCATAAGTTCTTTCTAAATGTTTTCGTTCGCATTTTCTCAACATATCTGGTATGTATTGTTCTGGGTTAGAAACATGCTCCACTCTTACAACACCTCTAAATAAAATATCAGAATCTGAGTCTTTCGCTGACGGTGGAACAATTCCTGGGCAGTCAATTAAGAATATACGTTTCATCAACGTTATATACTGCCAAACTTTAGTTTCACCAGGGATCGGTGCCACTTGACAAACCTTTTTCTTACGCAACGTATTAATTATACTGGATTTTCCCGTGTTTGGATAACCGATGAATCCAACAGATATTTGTTTCCTATCTGCGTGCAAGGTTGAAAATTGTCTAAGCAATTGAATCAAAGAACCCTTTCCAAATGAATTTGTGATAGAAGCGTGAAATGCTAATGTTGGATAAGATTTGGAAAGGTGCTTAACCCATGCTGCCTGAATTATGTTAGTAAAAGCAAATTGAAAATTTATTTTGCATGAAATTTAGAAATAATGTTGGATTCTATACTACGAAACTAATTGTATGTGGAAATTAATTCCAAACTAGTTTCAACTCAAAAAGAATCCGCAACAATTTTGATTTGCACGATAATAACTATCGAAGCAACGGGTACCAATTACCTATCAAAACGATAGACAAAAACCAAAACTGGTGATACACTTGCAAATTGTTTTGATATTCCAAAGACGTAACAGGCAATAATGTTGACAATTATTTATCGCTAGATAAATGGCAGTATCACCCTGACAAAAGGCTTTGGTTTTTTTTTTTATAGTTGCAAAATAAAAACAGGATAAATAATACATACCGCAACCCATGTTGGAACCAAATCACATTTGTTTAAAACGTAAATAAGATGTTTGTGTGGACATTCCTCTTTTATGTACTTTTCGACAGATTCACATCTTGTGCCCAAAGGATCTCTGGCATCTAAGACATGAATTACAACATCAGAGGAATCAATGACCTTATATAGTTCATTCCAAATCCTTTTTGACTGACCTTTGTGAAATATTGCTTCCTTTGCTTCCTGAGTAAAATCATCTTTATCTAATATTGAACCACCCATCAAACCTAATGTTGCGTCTAACTCTTGCTTTTCTACAAATTTAGTAGAATCAGCCTCCGCTGTTTTCATTAAATCTTCAAGACTTGAGGCTGCTACCCTAGGTTTCTTCCTTTGTTGTTTCGGTCCAAAAGTTGTTTCAAAACTTTCAGTTTCAACAATCTTTGCTGTTGGTGAGCTTTCTGAATCTGTTTCGTTCAATAATGACATTGGTAATTTGTTCCTTTTCAAAAGTATTTGATATGAATTATCTTTTTTATTGCTCATAGCTTCTCGAAAATGAGTTAAAGAATCTTGAGCTATTACCCTTGTATTACCAAACCATTTTCTATTAGGATCAACTCTTGCAACCGGTGCATCTGTCAGTTGTAAATCAGCAGCTTTTATAATCTCACCTTTTGCATTCCTAACAGCTCTACCTTGTTTATACATATTTAAATGCTTCACTTTCTTAGCATCTCTATAAAAATTTTCCCCCTTAACCCTCAAATTACCATCTCTAGTATCATTTTGCCTGACTCTTCTTTGCTTCTCTTTTTTTTGAGTACCCATATTAAGATGAATAAGAAAACGAGATGAGTAAAACAAAAAAAAAAAAAAAAAAAAAAAAAAATTTCAAACTTCAAAATGTAATTATGTAATAATATAATTTGTAATTTTTTAGAGAAAATAAATGGGATCCTAATTTGGCAACTCATATGACGAACATAAACCAAAATGATTTCAATTCCTCAAATAAAAATAAGTTTTTGAGCTCACTTACAGCTACACAAGAGCATTTTTTAAAAAAGTATTTATTAGAAGCTGAATTGATTGAAGAATTACATCAATTGAATTATGCAAGTTGTTGCGAATTACTAGGATTTCCATTTAAATCCAACAACAATAATAATGACTTAAAGAATTTGCCAATGTTGGCATTTTTTTTGAAAGAAATATTAGCAACTTTCCCATTAATATCCAATAACACATTGAAAAATCAACAAATATTTTGGCAAAATACTGTGCAACCATTCGTAGAAAGCTTCAATGAAAAACCGATAAGCAATCTGATTGAACGGGACAATAATATTACCAAGAGAAAACAGATCAACAAAAAATTCTTATCAGGATTGTTGTTATTTTACAATTCAATTGTGATAACTGGTCAAGAAATGGCATATTTTGAAGATCCTGATCATTTAAAAGCTTCCGATATTGGAAAAATGGACAAATTCTACAAAACTAATAATAATACTGATAGTGATCATTATGAGAATAAGCAAGTTGCTCTTAACGACTACAAACATTTTACATTCTATAACAATTATCATATAAACATACTTGCTGTAAGGCTGATATCTCCAATTAAACCTCGGGCACTGTGGTTGAATTTATCTCTAACACCCCAACACCATTATGAATTTGTATTGCAGATTGTTTACAAACATGATTCCAATATTTATCAAGATTGGTATATTTCAAAACATTACCAACAATTTAAAAATTTAGAAAAGAACCTTAAACAAGAATTACCAGTTCTTATGATTTCAATGACTGGACTTCCCGAAAAAGATAAAATGGACTCAGGACTACAGGATAGGAAAATCATTAACGCCAATGATGAGTCAAAAAAATCCAAAATTTTAATCAAGGAGAAATTGAGATTGGCATTGAGAGGATATTTACGTAATTTACTTCAGGTGCCAGAAATTGTTCACTCCGATTCGTTTCAAGATTTTATAACTAATAATAAAATTGATTTGAATGATGAAGACAAACTTGATTACCAAAATAGATTAAACTTAGAGAAAACTATTATCAAAACTCAATTGGAATTTCAAAATCAAACCATCAAAGTCATGTCAAATTTGACTAAAAATTTTGAACTGTTCAAAAAGGATTTGATTGACAATCCAGATACCTTGAGTAATTTATTTGATGAAATTGGACAAACCTCAAGTATCAAAAATGCATCCCCATTTTTAAAAACATTCAATGAATGGTGCAAACTCGAAATAAGTGCGACTATTTATCAAACATTTTTGAGTCAAGATAATTCGAATGAATGGTTCCAAAAAATTCGAAGATTTCATAATTTATTTCCCTACAATATAGTCTATGGAATATTAAAATATACTAACCCCATGAAAATTGTCACGAAGATGATTAATTTACTATTGGTTAATTTTCCAAAGTTTCCATCATTTGGGTTTGGAAAAACTATAGACAAAAATTCGAACAAGTCTAATAATCTATTATCCATGATTTTTACGATGCTTTTGAATGAAGAAATCAGTGATTATGAAAAAGAGATATATTTATTGGAAGAAAAATTAAAAGATTATAAAGTTTACACAAATAAATTAAAAAATTACACTCAACTTAATTATTTTGATGCTGAATCTATTCAAATTGAAGCTATGTCAGGAAACTTGGATTTGTTACTTTGCATTTTGTCCACCAATCATTTAGAACCTAAAATATTACCAAAAGAACCTTCTTTTTTGGAGATAAAAAAATCATTCCTGTGTCATTCTGATCTTAGAGAGAATAGAGACATAAGTGAATCAATGTTGTATTTAAATCTAAAGCAATATTTGCAAGTACAAATTAAAAAAAAAGACAAGAACATTTTTAAACAATTGTGGCAGGAACCAGAGTTAATATCATTAATAAAAAAATTTTTAGAAATATTTTATCAACCATTGATCAATGTTTTTGCAAAATCGGACATTCATATAGTTTTTAGGTCATTGCAAAAATTTCTAGATGATTTATTTTCAACTTTAGAAGTAATTAACAACGAGGAAATTTATTATTTAAACTCGTTTCAAATTTATGAAAAACTCAGAAAACTTCTTGATGAGCATGAGGAAATATTATGGCTCTTTATACATACTATTTACAGAAACGACGAGGAAAAACTATTTTTAGGATTAATTAATTGGATTCAAAAATTTTTGAATTTAATTAGATTAAAGTTTACACAGGAAGATTTAGTAAAATTACAATTAATTCCATCCGGTAATATTGATGAAGATTTATTTTTTAAACAATTAAATTCCAGGATTCGTAAAATAACTCAAAAGAGAAATTTATTCAAAATGTATCACCAAGAAAGAGCCGCTGATTTAGATGACATTGAAACAGATTGGAACAAAATTAATGATCAAATTTTTGGCAATTCGAAGGGCAATGATTTTGGACTATTACAAGAAGACATAGAAGAATTTAATGATTTAAACACAGAAGAAAATATAATAACACCTAATACGAAACTTGATCAAAAATTAATCAAGAACTTACATGCCCTAGAAAACTTTGAAGATTATGGAACTAGTGAACTAGACAAATTCAAGATAAAGCAAGATTTGATAAAAATTTTAAATAATATTAGTACGAAACGATATACAAGAAATCAGGAGTAGAAACGAAATTTACACAAGTCATCACAAATTGTATTTCATAGAATAATTGTTTCACCTTCATGTATCTATTATGAAAAGAAAGTATATAGATATATATATATTCATAAATTGAACAAACCAATGTTGATATGTTTTAAGTTAGTTAATGCAAGAGGATGTTGGAAACATTGGCAACTACCCGGCTGGGAGCTGTGAGCCACTCGCTCATCAGAGAAAATTTTTCCAGCACCGCACGGTTTATAGCATCTTCTTTGAGGAAACAATATATAAATATTTGTCCTATAGACAACTTCTACTCTCCAAATACTGTTCACGGAATAGTACGACCAGTCATACGTGAGCATATCATTACTTAGAGTACTTTGGCAACACTATTCTTCCTTCCTTGCAGCCACCTACTTCGCTTCGCTAGCTTGACAACCCCGAAAACGACTACTTCGTTTCTTAAGCAGGATGGAACAATTGGTAGCGCGATACATTGTGGAAACTAATTTAATTAAGAATTATTTACCTACTAGCATTCAATCGCTAGCCTTAACAAAATGTAGAATAAATTATATAACTAATATTATGTAAGCAAACATGCAGAATTTAAATTTCATAACAGTTCTTATCTCCAAGTGCAAAAAACGATGTTTCGCGAAAAATATTACTTTGTATTTTTTATGTATTATTGATTATTTTTTATTAATCAACACTAGTTATACTAGGTAGCGCTTAAAAATATTTCTATTTTGATCCATCTACAATTGGTAGCGCCCATAAATATTTTCATTTTTTTTGAGCTTTTCGTTTATTTTTTAAAAATAATAAACTAAGAGAAGCAAAAGTAGTGGATTGTTACATTTGTCAGAATTCCAGCTCCTGTCCAACTTTTACAGGGATGGAAAATAACTTGTGTGACAGCTAACCTTGCATTCAAGAAATGGCTTGTACCCCGACCGGTCAAATTCATGACTGTTAAAGTTATAAGATATTGTACATGTTAAAGTTATAAGTCAATATTGTCAATATCATTATACATAAATAAACTTATCTTTTTGTTAAAAATCTGTTGGTAATTGCACTAAAATTGCGGTATAAATAGCTGTGAATGAAAAATTTTTCAGAAGAGATTTTTTATATTATTTTAGATAGTAAATATAAAACTGCGGTTTCTCATATAACAAATAGATTAAAAATCCATGTACTTACTAAGATATACGTCGTCAAGACCACTCTTTTTCGCGAGATGGAAAAGTCCTAAATGATCAGAAAGGGCAGGTAAAAAATTGCCAAAGTTTTCCCAAAATAATATGTCTGCATTAGTACAATGGGATTCATTTTTTAGTGATTTCAAGGATGAGGAGGAAAATTTATTCAATGACTTATTGGTTGCAACTACTGAGCCACCAAAGAAAAGTTCTGACACCGCGTATATTAGATGGAGTGCTGATAAGTTGAATAAATTCAATAGAATTATAAAGACTAAATGCAGAGACTTGAAGAAAGATGCTGAACCATTGAAGAAAACATTGTTAATGTGTGAAAACATTCAAGATGCAAACATTCAAATACATTTGAATAATATTTTTCAAAAATGGTTTCATATGTTTGATTTTGGTGCAAGAGTACACCCACTTACTTGGTGTGATACAAGAGAGCCATTGTACTCCTCATGCACTCAGAAATATGAATTCTTTGCCATTGCTTTACCTGCCCTTTCTGATCATTTAGGACTTTTCCATCTCGCGAAAAAGAGTGGTCTTGACGACGTATATCTTAGTAAGTACATGGATCACTATCATAGATGGTTACGGGATCCAGATTATAAATTACCATCTGTATTCACTATTAGCAGGGAAGTGAAAATGGATTCCAGATACATGGACAAGAAAGCGAAAGCACAAAAACCAAATACGGTAAATAGTGTGAAATATACAGATAACCAATCTTATCGTGTTAAGTGTAAACTTGTCTATGATTCCGCTGCAACTATCTCGATTGTCAACGACATTAAGTTGCTCAATAACATTACTGATACTGAAGAGTTGATATATCTTGCTGATAAAAGCTTTGTAAAATGTTCCAAGAAGGGTGTTTTGAATATTACGGTCAATAATGTCAATATCAAACTAAAAGATGTACTATATATTCATTCGTTTCAAAACAACTTAATTAGTGTGAAGGTATTGGATGACATGGGTTACGGTCTATATGTGGTTGATAATCATGTTTTCCTTTGTAAAAATAAAAAGTTGTCATTAGTCGCCAGCTTAGATAAAGAAACAGATCTATATTGTGGCCCACAAAAGGGAAAATTCAACACTAAAAACGGTTTTAAGAAGCACAATTTAGCGGCCAAGATTGTCAACAATGTATCTCGCAAATTCATCAATGTATTTAATCAAACACAAACTACAGTTAACCCAAAAGCAATTCGTACTTTATATGATCTACACTTAGTCACAAATCACAGATCTTTGGAAGCATTAGATGTCATACGTTTACAATATGGTATAGACAAAGATCAAGACTCGATTGTCAAAATTAAAAGCTGTAAAATTTGTATCGCAGCAAATAGTCGTCAGAAATCTCATAATTCAACTAGTGCAAAGTTGGTGCAACGATCAAATCAAATTTTACACTCAGATACCTTAGGTCCAATTACAGTGAACGTTTCTGGTGAAAAAATTTATGTTACAAGTTTGATTGATGGTTTTTCATCATACGTCGAGGTTCTTATCACAAAAGGTAAAGCGATTAATGAGAGTTTAATTAATCTTATCAATATTTGGAATAATCGGTTTCACCATAAAATAATGTCCTATCGCTCTGATAATGACCCAACACAACCAAGTGTTGAACAATTAGCAAAACTAGGTATTCAACGGAATAAAATTGCAAACTATTCTCCGGAATTAAATGGTATCGCAGAAGTTTTCAATCTGGTGCTACTAAAATCCATTTATAAAATTTGTTTAAATTTTCCTCCAGCAATCTTGATATTAAGTCATTATATTATAAAGTTTGCTGCTACCATTAGAATTCATACACCTAGACGCCGATTAAATGGGAAGACACCTTTTGAAGTCTATTATGGTCTAATGAATTATCAACACAAATTTAAACATTTTCAATTTGGAACAGATTGTATTGTGAAGATGAGTAATCTTCAGGAATCCAAAATATTGGGTGGTTCATCTGGCTCCACTGGAAAAATTTACCCCGACATTGTTTATGGTGCTGTCATTGTTTATGGTGAAGACTCGGGTTGTTATGAAATTTTAGTCTCAAATCCTACTTGTGATGTCATTACTACGCCAAACGTGGATTTTGTTGAAGGTTTTAGTGTTATCAACAAATATTTAGAAAATTTGTCATCGAAAACACAAGAAGTTTTTGTACCTTATTTTAACAAATTACAAGAACTCCGGACAAAACAGAATATTGATGATGATGATACTGATCTAACCGATATTGAGATCGATAGTGAAGATGAATTGGATCCTGAAAATGACAAAGTTTTCTCACCAGAAATACAAGAGCTACCTGAAACTACTCATCAATTACCTCAACCGGGAGTGTTCCACCATACTCAACCTGATTCTATTAATAAAACAACTATAGTTACAGAGCATTCTTCAACAACTTCGCTTGAAGATACTGTTACTGCAAATACTACAACCATGATTGATGGATTAGAAGTATTTGATCCAGTTCCTAATATGGAGGCATCTTCCGGGATTGCATGTCGGCAGAAACCATGTTAGCAGATGTACCTAATTCACCTACTGAGGTTACATCTGGCGAATCACTTGCTACTACTGATGATGTATTTGACCTCTCTTCAGTAGAGATCGCAAGCCTTAACCCACAAGAAATGACAACATTACATTCAGATGATGTTCAAGATCCCAGAGAATCGATTTCTGGTCAAGACATTGTAACCTACACTCACGTTGAAAATGACTCGGAGATTGACGATGTTACAAAAGAGTCTGAATCTAAAATTGAATCTATCAAATCCAAGATTCGACAGAATACGACGGCGTTGGATGTTGCTCAAGAAGTTGAAAAAATCACCAGCAATGCTAGATTCAAGGTTATTGATGAAGTTACTGACGATGAAATCGAACATGAGGACGATGACGATGAGGGACATGACGATAAGGATCAAATCTTTGCGGTTGATAATGGTGCGGCTAATCCGAAAATTACCGAGAATGACGTTAGACACGATGCGTTTGAACAACATGCAGATGAAAATATTACGGACGATAAAGTCGGACAAGACGATGACGATGAGGGACATGACGATGAGGATCAAGTCTTTGCGGATGATCTTGGTGCAGTTAATCCGAAAAATGCTGATGGTGACGTTGGACAAGATGATGTTGAACAACATGCAGATGAAAATAGGTTGATTATTCTGAAGAATGACGCTAAAACTATAAGCTCCAGAAAACGAGGAGCAGATACACAAGGTGATGATCACGTTACTGATGGTCATAATAGAACTTTTCGGAAACTTACTGAAAAGGATGAAGATATACAGTTACAAGACATATTAGCAGCGGTGAAAGAAACCAACCCCGAGAAGGATAATACACTTCCATCATATTACACAACACGGAGTGGCCGGGCGGTTAAACCACCAAAACGATATCTAAATCAAATTATGACTAAACCACCGAGAAAATATATAAATCAAGTTATGAAACGAATTGACTACTCAGATACACGTTGGCAAGAGGCAATGCAACTGGAAGTGGACAAATTCAAATCTTTGGGAGTCTTTGAAGTTGTGAATATACCACGAGGAGAAGTACCAATCAATATGATGTTTGTACACACAAAGAAAGACGATGATTTAAAAGGTGATGTGTATAAAAGCAGATTAGTAGCGTTAGGTAATCACCAAGTGGAATTTTTGGACTATGATCCATACAAAATTAGCTCCCCAGTTTTGGATTTTACAAGTTTAAAATTAATGGTAGCATTGGCGACCGAACGAAATCAACCTATCCATGCGTTGGATATAAAATCTGCATATTTAAATTCCGACTTATTACATGAATCACCAATATACGCTTTTCCACCCAGAGGAGTTAAGATACAAAAAGGAAAATGTTGGTTGCTAAAAAAGAGTGTATATGGACTTAAACAAAGTGGTCACGACTGGTATCTCAAGTTGAAAGAGGTATTATTAGATTATGGTCTAACTGAAAATAGATATAACGATGCTGTTTTTCACAAACCTGATACACACAATAACCCTTTTATGGTGGCAGTTTACGTGGATGATTTATTGATTACTGGAAAAAATTCAGAAGAAATTGAAAAATTTGTTACCTATTTGAAAACCAATTTTGATTTAAACTATTTGGTGATGTATCTACGTACTTAGGTATTAACTTCAAGCGACATGAGGACGGAGGTTTCACGTTAGATCAAAAAGATTTTTTGAAAAAACTTGTTGATGATGTGGGATTAACACACAAAAATGGTAAGGACATACCATGGCCAGTACGAGATAAATTAACAAAGGCAGAATCGAGTACTGATGGATTGAACGATTTTGTACCTGGTATTGAACCAGAACCATTAGATAAAGAATGTACAAGATTTTACCAATCAGTTGTCGGGCTGCTATTATGGGCTACTCAAATTACTAGGCCAGATCTTGCTTTTGCTGTGAATAGTTTAGGCAGAAAAAATGCGTCACCAACAACAGATGACTACTTAAAATTGATGGGTGTTATCAAATACATAAAGCTGCACATAGATTATGATATAACGTTTAAACCAACACCAAAAGGGATGAAAGAATCAAAATTAGAATTAGAAGGTTTTAGTGATGCTTCATACGCTGCCAATGCCGACAGATATTCAACCAGTGGATGGTGTATTTTTTTAAATGGAAATTTGATTGATTTGGGTACTAAAAAACAATCTATATTGTCAAGAAGTTCGGCTGCTGCTGAAATTATCGCTTTGGACAATACTTTCACTAGAATGCGAAACGTTAAAGAAGTATTAACCGATATGGACGTTGGTGTGGATAAAACCCACATATACGAGGATAATGAACCAGTCCTAATGATACTACGGAAAGAATATAAACATCCACACCATCCAATCGATATATGCTATAAAGATTTAAGAGAAAGGTTAAAAAATGGAGAGTACACCATATCATATGTGAGGTCGGATGACAACTTAGCCGACTCATTTACGAAAGCATTATCAAATCAAAAGTTCCAAAACATGAGAGATAAGATCATAAATAGGTCGCTTTATTTATGATTCAAAATTGACATCTAAAATACGGGGTCTGTTGGTAATTGCACTAAAATTGCGGTATAAATAGCTGTGAATGAAAATTTTTCAGAAGAGATTTTTTATATTATTTTAGATAGTAAATATAAAACTGCGGTTTCTCATATAACAAATAAAATCTATATATCTCTCACATGAACGTCTTTTTTTTCTTTTATACCTATAATGCGCTCCTCGCTTTCCTGTTTTGGTTAAGCCGCATTTCACCAGCGGCATCTTTCTCTTTCATTAACTAACTTGCCTTATAAACATATCAACATCCCTCCTTAAGGTAAGTTGGGTTAATAATACAACTACTCTATTTTGTTAGTAAACATTATGTGGAATCGCCCTATCACAAGTACCCTCTTTCGAGTAACTCTGTGATTAGCATTTGTCCTTCTCTTTATGTGGAGTCGCCCTAGCACAAGTACCCTATTTCGAGTAACTCTGTGATTAGCTGTTGTCCTTCTATTTCATTGTGGGGTTGATCTATTACAGTTTCCACTTTCATGTGGTAACTTGTAATTAGCGGTTGTCCATCTATGGGGTTGCTCCTCAGTGAGCAGTCGTCCATCTCATCGACTAACTAACTTACATTAAACCTCAACAATGACTATGTGCAAATCATTCCATGGTATACCATTTTGCTACATTTCACTGTTTATGGAACTATTGGTAAGCATGATATGGTCTCAAGAATTGTTGGTTGTCGATCATTATTCAACTTGAATGAACAAAAAATGTTACAAAGCTGGTTTGATTTAAATACAGCCTTCCACCAAAAGTTTATTAAAAAATACACTAAATACACTAAACTAATGTTTCATAATATGATAATAACACTTAAAAATTAACTATAGCATCTAATTCTTCAACATTCTTTTTATGAATTATTATTGTAAAAGTTTGAATGATCAATTAAGAACCAGTAGCAGTGCTGCAGGCAAAATTAAATATCCTGGAATCGATTTTAATCATTACAAATAATACACAGAGGTTGATGTGAGAATTATGACACCAGTGGATGGTACAAATTAAAAAATAAATTACAGGATTAATCTAATCGTATTATTGAAATCAAAAAATAAATTACAGGATTAATCTAATCGTATTATTGAAATCATTGTGACTTACTGTATTCATCCTCCTCTGTCTGAGATATTTCTTTGGCATCGCCACCAATATTTTCGATCAACTCCGATACAATCCACGACAATTCATTGTTATTCTGTAATCTTCCAACAACACTAATAGTATTAAGACTAAACTCTATGTGTGGATAACTGCCTAGCTTAACTTGATTTAAACCATATCGACTATCGCAAGTCTTCTGTAATTTTGCTAAGAACGGTGCCAAACTAACTTCACTTGTTTTCGTTAAAACATATCTTCGTTTCAAATGGGACGAAACTATTCGGTCTTTTAGCAATGGTTCTAAAGCATAAAGTAGTTTCGTAAAAAGCTGTGGCACTCCTGGAAGCACATAAACTTGTTGATTCAACTCAACTATTGGAAACCATAAATTGTCATCGACAAAATATTTACGAACTGTAGTACTACTACTACTTTCAATAGTTTCAGTTGGAATGGTCGCCATCCTGTAGTATGCATCCACTTGTGATTGATCTAATTTATTTAAATATTCACCTCTCAATTTATTCATCCGTTCAACCACATCTTGATCCAACTTGCAATGGACTTTGAAATAATCACTAATTACTTTGTAGGTGATATCATCATGAGTACTACCTAAGCCGCCGGAAGTAACAATGAAATCTAATTGATTATCTTTCACCAAAATATCTAGTGATTGAAGTATGTCTTGCTCATCATCTCCACATACAATTGTCTTTCTTAAGGGGATCGATAAACTGTTGAAGCAAAATTTTGAAAAGTTATATGAGTTTGTATCTAATATTTTCCCATTTAAAATTTCATCACCAATTATTAAACATCCAGCACTTTTGATCAAACGAGGGGTGAGTTTACTATGTTGTTTGATCATTATCTGTTTTCTTCAAAAAAATTATTGACTATTATAAATCCTTTTTTGTATTCTTCAAACCCTATTTTCAAATGTCTGGTAGTTTCGGTCTTGAATTTTCTCTTCAGATTCTTTCTAATAATTTGGTGTTTCTTTCAAGTTCTCCTGGGATAATTTTTCAAAAATTTTGCAGCTTTACTGGACTTGTCAATGACTACTAGTTCTTTTTTTTAAAAAAGAAAAAAATAAATTTCATTTACATTAACTTGTTTTCCTTAAGTTTATAACGAAAGATATTGTTTGCCGCTATAACTGATTAACTCAGCAAGGTATTGATTCTTCAATTGTCAAAAAAAAAGGAGAGGTAATTAGTAGCGAAGTTAGTAGAAATTAGAAATCAAGGAATGTAGTGTATAGGTTATATTTCGAATTAATTAATTTCTATTGTATCTTCTATTTTTTTAATTTTTTTTTTTTTTTTCTGCAAATTATTTCTAATCAACAACAAGTATTTTTTCTTTCCATCCAAAGATAAAGTTTTCCATTATTGACTTCGTTTTTAAGTTAACGTTACTTATAATTATACATTCTTAAATGGGAAATAGCCCGTCAAAAAATGATCCCCTACCGAAGTCATCTTCAAATTCGTCAAGTAGCAGCTCAACAAATGCTGTAAGTTTAGATTTAGAGGCAGAAGAAAGTACTTCTGCGCTATCGCATATTAAAACTAAAAATACAAATGAGTCGAGAAAAGCAAAAAAAGATACGGTAAAAGCGATTGATATCGATAAAAGTAGAAACTACAATCAACCGTTTGCTTATGACAACGATATTACCAATGCAAGAAAGGTTTGCGCTAAAACGGTTCAAACAGATGAGCTAAACTCTTTAAATTTTAATTTAGAGTTAAATATGGTTAATACAAAACCTGTAAGCAGTC
Source organism: Insectozyma sakaeoensis (assembly GCA_030569255.1). NCBI lineage: Eukaryota > Fungi > Ascomycota > Pichiomycetes > Serinales > Debaryomycetaceae > Insectozyma > Insectozyma sakaeoensis. The sequence continues at coordinate 30,753 of JAJMKJ010000054.1, read as the reverse complement.
AGACTAATATATGCTCGTCGTTTGATTCACTGGATACTACTGTAACTTCCCCGGTGTTTACTACCACAGGTTATGAAATAAAAGATGAGGAGCTGTTCCTGTCCTTTAATTCTAGCCCCGGTAATTTCAAACAAAGTTTAGACAATTCAAATTTTTTGAAAAAGTTGGATTCCATAGCTGAAAGTCAAACGTCGGGGATTAACCAAAACCAGAAGATTATATCGAAAAAAAATTATGTTAATCAAAATAAGAAAAAAAACTTACGTTCAAATTCCAACTTATCGAGTAGTTCAACCAATTTATCAAATTCACCACCTTTGATACCGGCAAAGAAATTCGATGTTGATATTGACAGTATCATCAATAAGTTATTGAACGTTAAAAAAAGATCAACTTCACGTAATTCCAAGGATAAATTTTGTGTTGATACTAGCGATGTTAAATTCATTCTAGCCAAAAGTAGGCAAATTTTTTTAGAACAACCGACTTTGTTGAGACTATCCCCTTCAGTTAAAATTGTTGGGGACATTCATGGTCAATATCACGATTTAATCAGGATTTTCAATTGTTGTGGTTATCCACCCCATTCAAATTATTTATTTCTTGGTGATTATGTTGATCGTGGGGAAAAATCATTGGAAACGATATTGTTATTACTTTGTTATAAAATCAAATATCCTGAAAATTTTTTCATGCTTAGAGGTAATCATGAGTCAGCAAACATCACAAAAATATATGGTTTCTATGATGAATGTAAAAGAAGAATGAGTAGTACCAAAGTTTGGAAAAATTTTGTTGATGTGTTTAATACCCTACCAATTGCAGCTACGATCAACGATAAAATATTTTGTGTTCATGGGGGGTTATCGCCAGATTTGAATAATTTTGAACAAATTGAAAATATAAAAAGACCTACCGATGTTCCAGACAAAGGTTTGTTGGCAGATTTGCTTTGGTCAGATCCTGACCCTCTGGTTAAAAACTTCTCATTGAATAATTGGCCAAAGAATGATCGTGGTGTGTCGTATACATTTGGGAGAAAGCATGTTGAGTATTTTTGTTCCAAGTTCAAGTTAGATTTGATTGTTAGAGGGCACATGGTTGTTGAAGATGGCTATGAGTTTTTCAGCAGACGTAAATTGGTAACAGTCTTTAGTGCTCCGAATTATTGTGGTGAATTTAATAATTTTGGAGCTGTGATGAGTGTTGATAAAAATCTTTACTGCTCGTTTGAACTCATAAAACCTAACTAATTGTTTGGTTTGTAAAATATATAAGATTTGGTAAAACTATGTAGTAACTAACCAATTAATATTTTGGTTTAATAACAAGCTGACTCTTTGAACTTCTAGCACGGAGAAGTTGGATTGAAAGTAAGGGCAAGCAAAACTAATAATAACAAATATAAATAAAAGAAATACAAATCCAAACTATAGTTGATATGACTTGCTCATTGAAATAATTTAACAAAAATTGCTTTACATAATCTAATAATTAAGAAAAGTAAGTTTGAATCTAAATTAACAATTATATTTATTCCATTTTATCTATATATATATATGAGCGCGTGTGTAGTAGTATATCACATAAAAAAAGTTCTTAAAATTATTTTGCCTTTCTTTTAAATAAATTGACAAGTGATGATATTTTTATCAACTTCTTGTATCTAATAACATAATAAAGAACTAAACAAAATCCGATATTGAAAAAAATGTATGCGAAGAAAAATCCGATATTTCTCCATCTGTATGAATACTTTACCCCGATAGTCAACAAAAACTCGTCTGCATTTGAATAGGAACAATAACCACAATTTGATGTGTCATTTGGATTAGATATGTAACCACCGCTCCTATTCACGAAGGAACTGGCAAATTGTTGACATGTTTGACCTGTAGGAGGATTGAAAACTGCCAATTCTTTTTGGCTGCAATGAATTTCTCTACCATGTAAAAATGAGCTGACCAAATTTTGTATAAAGTAAGTATAAGGTGAAACCTTATACATAAAAGTCCAAAAGCCAGGCATCAAATTAGTTGGTTGAACGACACCGGAAAATGCAACAATGAAAGTATACAAAAAACTGACAATAACAGCAGCAGATTCCAAGTCTGGTGCGATGTATAAAATCATCAAACCAAAAGACACAGCAAACCCTTGCAAAAATATACCTTGTGTGAAATAAAACATTCCTGAATGCAGCGCTACTGTATCGACTTGTGTGGGGAAATAAAGTGAAACAAACATGAATGCTGCTCCAATCAACAAATAAGGCATTTCATTTAAAACTTGGGCAATAATCATCAAAGACCAATGATAAGTATTCGACAATTTCTCTCTGACTTCAAACAAATCACGTCCAGTAATTGCTTTTTCTTGAATTTGATTGATAACGGGAGCGGATACAACAACTGATAAAAATGCACAAAACATACCATTCTGTGAACCAACCTTTGTATGTTTGAGCCCAAAAAATGTGAATCCAATAAACAAACCAGATACTGTCATCAAAAACGTTTTAGCTGCAATATAATTTGGATCACGAAAAAAGGTGATAGCATTTCTTTCACAAACATAGCGAAATTGATAAAGATAATTCGTTGCATACTTTTGAGCCAAATTTTTGTCAACACCACCATTTGCATTTTGTTTCGATTCTTCGATTAATTGATCTCTTTTCAAATCTGTTTCCTTCTTTTCATTTGAACTTTGCCAAATATCAAACCAATTGAAAGTAGTTGCAGCGGTAGCACCAGCACCAATTGCTTCCAAAATATATTCTGCTGGATTTTCATCATCACTACATTTTCGTGCTCCATTTCTTTCAAAATAACTTAAAATGGTACTTGATCTTTTCCCAATGTCACCGAAATACACGGTTTGACCACCTTTTCTCAACAATAATAATCTATCAAATTCCTCAAATAATGTGGCTGATGGTTGATGGATGGTACACAAAATTGATTGACCAGCATTTGCTAAATCACGCAATAATTTTACTATAGCCCAAGCAGATTGAGAATCTAAACCAGATGTAGGCTCATCAAGGAAAAGTAACAATGACGGTTTGGCAACTAATTCAACTCCAATTGATAATTTTTTTCTTTGTTCCACATTCAATCCGTCACCCATTTTACCAACAATTGCATCAGCATACCAACCCATATCGAGAACATCAATTATTTTCTCCACGTACTCCAACTTCTCTGCATCACTGACATCATTGGACCTTCTCAATCTGGCTGCAAATTGTAACGACTCCCGAACAGTAACTTCAGACACATGTATATCTTGTTGTTGAACATAACCAGTTCTTCTACTAAATGATAAATCAATTGGCTGCCCATTGACCAACATATCACCGGTTATTACACCAAAATCAATTCTTTGAGCGAGTGTATTCAATAATGTGGTCTTACCGGCACCTGACTCACCCATTAATGCTGTAAGGGTACCTGGTATACAATATCCACTAACATTATCCAATAATTTTCTTTCTTTACCGTCATAAGGAATAACATAATCGACATCTTTCCACACAAAAATATCTTTGACCTTTAAATCTTCTTCTGGTTGAGCTTGTGGTTTTAATTTATCTAAATCTGCTGCTTCGGGACCATCTTCAATGTCACCTTCTTTTTTCTGTGATGGCAAAACTATATGATCAGGAATCTTACCTTTCAAATATAATAACTTATCACCACCACCACTAATTGGTTTTATATATTCTGTACCAAGTGCATTAATTGCGAGAAAGAATGCCAAAAACCCAATTAAAATACCAAAGTTTCTCCAAACATGGGAGAAACTATAAGTGTAAGCAACTTTCAAATAACGATCACCCAATACCCAGCTCTGACCTGCTACAGCACCAGCAAAAGTACACGTTTGTTCCCCAGACGATAAATTTTCATATCCAGGACCCGAAGGTGTAAGGTAACTACCATTACATTCCATATGACGACCATGAAATTCAGAAGCTATAATTGCTTCAAATGCATAAAGAACTGGGTTAATGTAGGAAATCCACTTAAACCATGGATGCATGGAAGGACGTTGAATCATGTAAGATGAGTACATCAATGAGGCTAAAACCAAAACACCACCCATAGCATTTGCACCAGATACAGACTTATTGATAGCAGCAACGGCTTGAAACATTGCACCCATAGTTAAATGTAATAAGACCACAAATAAATAACAAAGGAAAAACTTACCAGCCTCTCTCTTCAAATTTGCCAAAAAGTATAAAATAACCACAAAAAAAACGTTAACAATCAAACTAACTGGTATTGACATGACAAAATTTGAAAGAGCATCTGCTGATGGATGATACATCGAATAATTTTTTTGCTTCATCAATATTGGTCTACTACTGAACGAAGCTGAAATTTCTGCCAAACCCATCAAAGACATGAACAACACAGCAAAAAATATAACACCACCTCTTGAAAATGCACCGGAAACATCTTCTGGAGTATTATAATACAAAGAACCGGCAACAAAAGCTTGTGAGACACCTGCAGCAATAAGGGTTATTGTATAAGCTTTATCACCAATGATTCTATTATAACTTCTTACAGCACATAATCTCAATTGTTCAAAGTATGAAATAGTGAATGGTGAGGTCTTCCTTGCTCCTTTCATTTTCTCTTGGTGAATTGATTCATAATAAAGCTTTCTTGTTTCATCTTGATCAATTTGATTATTATAATCTTCAATTTCTTGTATCATAGTTTGGTATTGTTTTGACTTGAGCCAATAACTTTCAAATTCTTCTGCAGTTTGAGGGACTTTGTTTTCCCAGCCTTCTTTGGCAAATCTACCAATTGGATCTGTTACCGCAGTTAAAAATTCCGCAGTTGTCTGTCTTTGTGGACATTTCCATCCCATATCTTCAAAATATTTCTTTGCTTTATTAACAGGCCCAAAATAAATTTGCTTACCCTTGTATAAAACAGTTACTTTATCAAATGTTTCATAAATGTTTTCCCCAGCTTGATAAATAGTAACAAAGGCTGTAGTTTTCAACAATCTCGTTGAAGTTCTGATAGCTTGGGCAAATTCTAATGCTGTCGAAGCATCTAATCCTCTTGTGGCATTATCCCAACAATAAATTGATCCATTACAAGCTAAGGCTTCCGCTATAGAAACTCTTTTTCTCTCACCACCAGATACACCTCTAATAAAATCATTACCTACTTTCGTATGGTAGGTGTGTCTCAAACCAAAAACTGTTGCAAGAATTTCTTTTTTGGCATTTATAAACTGTTCCCTTGTAACCCCGTTTATTCTTACATTTGGAGTCTTACAACCAATTGCAAATGATAATGTTTGATCGACAGTCAAATGTGGAAAATGCACGTCCAATTCAGGATTATAAATTAAGTCATTTTTAAACAATTTTATCATTTCAGATTGTGGTAAACCATCATATTTTATATCACCTTCAATTCCTTTGTAAAGATCAAAATCAGTACCTGAAATAGATTTCAAAAAAGTTGTACATCCTGCACCTGGTCTACCCAAAACTAAAACGGTTTCTCCAGGTTTTGCGAAACCATTCAAATTATTCAAGATTTTTTTGTTGGGAGTTCTAATTTTTGAAATTAAAGCTTGAATACCACCAATTGGGCCTTTTAATAAATCAATAACTGTTGGTACGACGGCAAAAGATTCATCAGCACCGTAGACTGATAAATTTTGAAAAGTAATTCCACTCTTTCTTAAAACAATACCTTGTTTTTTGGCAAAATAAACAAAGTTGGCTAAAATCTTAGCTAAATCAAATTCATCTAACTTTAACTGAAAATCTCCCTCTTTATTCGATACTTGTTTTGAAATTTGTCTTGAAACTGAGTCTAATTTGTTGTCATATTCGTGATTCGAAATTGCAGATATAGTCTTGATCAATTTTTCCTCATCTTCAAAATCATTATCATTTTCGTATGGAGTCAATGAGCCCGAATTCTCATTTTGGTACTTACCTCTGTATTCGTCAATAGATGAAGAATTTGAATCGTAATTATCCGGCATCATAATGATAATAGAATAATCAAACTGTTGTTGCCAATTGTTGAGTTAATGAATGGTGTACTATTCCAAAAATTAAATGATCAAACAACTTTATAATTATAAAAATAACAACTATTACTGAATTAAAAAAGAGTTTAGATTCTATTTATAATTTAAAAATTTCATCATCGCTATTAATAATGCTTATTAAATAAAAATAGTAACGGGTAGATGGTGAGAAGGTATCAAAACCCAATCCAGCCGTAAAAAACGTAAAACCCGCATTTTAGGATTACGTAATTATTAAACTCCTAAATCCTTGCTTACCGTCAGTACCATAATGCGGGTTTTATCTCACCTGGTCGAAAAAAGAATTCCGTTCTTATGTTACCTGACGTGCATTGCTATATCCTCAACTTAGAGGTTACACTCTTAACTCCATCTCCTTATTCAATCGTTTCTTTCATTGATCATCATAAATTATTGTTTGTAGTTTGAATTTGTATATTTAGGTTTTCCTCCGATTACAAAAAGTATGTTACATCTTCTCCTACACAGGTTTCAATGGATAAGAGTATTTTAATTGTTGTATTACTTGATATCTTCGATGTAGACTCAAACAATGATCATCCAATGACCTCAATTTGGTTTTATATATCGATTCTTTATTAATTAATATACGTAAAAATATACGTTAAAAAAAAACTAATATACGTAAAAACAAAAAAAAGCTAATTAATGAAAAATTTTTTTGCAACTTTTGATATTTTTGTATACTTGTTTGACAGCACCATCTATTTTCATAATTCATTTTCAAGAAATGGCAAACGAATTATTAAGAAAATCAATGATCATCTAGATTATTACATATTAAACTTTTTTTCAAGTATCAAATTCCATAAATATAATTTTATATACAAGTTACCAAAAAAAAAAAAAAAAAAAAAAAAAAAAATTATTGCAACATTTCTATCTTTCAAAAGTTTATTTTTGATTTACTAATTAAAAGAAATCATTTTATAAACAGTAGAAAATGTTACGCAATGATTTTTACAACCTTTGAATAAAGTAGCGATTTATAAATAAAGGTCTGATACTAATTGCAACTATACCTTCGTTTTAAATGAGGCGATGAACTACCATCAATGCTTCTACCATTATTATCATACTTGGATCTGTCGTTACAATATTTTTCATTAATCTTTATTATTTTTTTGGCTAATGTGTCTTTATCTTCAGTCTTTGCTAGATTAACCTTAGTTAAACCAACTTTTTGATTCGAGTTGTCGTCTTCACTATCGTAAGATTCATCAATGGAATCCATGTCGTCATCATCATTATTGTCGTCACCTATGCCATAGTAATCTTCATCATAATTTTCTTCTTCTTCATCTTCTTCATCGTCATCGTCATCATCATCATCTTCTTCATCATCATCATCATTGTATGTTTTGATAAAATGCACACTTCTAGAATCTGTGAAATCATGAATAGTGTTTTTTCCCATTAATTCAATCAATTGAATGTAGTATAGACTCAAGACTTCATTAGCGAATTTAATTTGACAATATTTAAAGCCATATTCATCAAAACCCTCATCCTCGTTGATATTCTTATTGTGCGATATCCGCTTTTGGATCTGTTTTTGTTTACCTGGAATACATCTCCAATCAATTCGACTCAAAAAATCTAATTCTAAACAATTTAATTCGCTTATTGCAACACCACCGACTTTGGCATAATGATCATTAGTATAAAAAAAATCTTCTAGTGACTTTTGTGCAATCATCGTAGCAACCAATAAAAATCTATGAACAGTCCATGAATTTAAGGTAAAGTAAGGCTGGTATTGATGCGATAGTAAATCAATATAATATATTGTAGTAAGCAAAGTTGCCGAATTGAAATTATTAAACTTTGTTAGTCTTGTTAAATAAGTAGATGTTGAAATTGTAGGCGGCACTCTTGAATGATATCTAGTCAATAGATTGTTGGCTGAATGTTTTGAATTATTAGATGTGATACTCGGTGGACTTGATATTGAAGATGGAACTGACTTATCGTTCAACGTTATTAAAGAATGCAACATTCTTGAAATTAAACTGATTAAGGAATCTATGGGACAATCCATGAATCCATTGGGCAATGAGATGGTTATCAAATCCTGAACCGACTCATGCGAGTTTTTGCCTTGATTTTTAATATCCGACACGCCTTTTCGATTATATCCGCTTCCAAGGTGTTGTGTTAAATGACTACCATCAGATTTGTCAACCTGTTGACTTTTAAAAGCTTTTTCCAAATTGGGCTCATCTCTCACATTTTCAGGATAATGCTTTGGTGATATTTCATCCGACTGTATCAATTTGTGTTTGCGGACATAAGTTTCTTGCTTGGACTGGTTTGAATTGGAATTACTTGGTAATAGATACTTTTGAATTAACTCAAGCAGCTGTAGCTTTTGATTTTGTGCGCCAAAATATTGAATACGATTGATGGAGGTTTTGGCTTTCTGTTTGACATAGCTAGACAAAAACTTATCATGCTCAAGATTAAGGGAATTTAGACTATTAATTTTAATTTTATCAAGTGAATTTATTTTCTTTTTTGATTGTTTGTAATAATTCAACTTTCCTTTTAACTTATTTAGATCCAACTCGTTGTTAAGACTTGTATTTGACCTGAAATCAATAAAATTATAAGGATGTTTCAGGGAATTACCTGAATGCATAAATTTCTCGCTGTTATTAATATCAGTCGAATCATTTTCGCTATAATTTAGTAGGGGGTTTGAATTTGGAGTTGTCTGGATAGATGTTGTTGACATAATAAAGATAGATAATTGCAGTTATATCATTTGGTAAAAAGGTTTACACTGTTGATAACAATAAGTAATACAGGTGGAATAATTGATATATCTTTGTTGGGAATCACTTAAAACGATCGATGGGTATCAAAGTTGAAAATGTTTTGGATAACTAAAAGTATTTATAACAAGCCTAAAAATATTAAAACAAAAAATAATGACGGCGACAGTCGATATTAAAAAAGCTGGTTCTGGGCAACAGTATTAACTTGTATAAATGTTTGATTGATTGATAGTAACCAGAAGAATAGGAAACGAGGTTAAAAAAAAAAGAGTAGAAAAAATAAATAGGTAAAAAATAAATACACATTTATTCAAGTATAATAATTGAACACAACAGAGTTATAACAACATACATATACAGTGCAAGAGTATACGTCTGTCAATTAAACTTTAGTTAGCTATTCTTGCTGTTTGAATTTACACAATTAACACAACTCTCCATCACAAGAAATAAAAGTGACAATTTCGCAATTTAGCTGTTAATGAGCTGAACGTGCACATCATTTAGTTGCCATAGTGTAACAGGTGTACTTATTCCAAGAAAGCTCCTGTATCGATGTTAGCCATTCTTAAAAATAAACGAGAAAACGAAAGTGGCTTCAATGCGTTTCAAGCCCAGTGTTTGAGATGTTTGTGGTCGTCATAATTAAACAACGTGGGGTCCTTCTTGCATGGAATATAGTACTAGTAAAAATTTATTGTATTTTTTATTTATTTATTTATTTATTTTTTTTTTTTTTTTTTTTTTTTTTTTTTT
>JAJMKJ010000054.1:0-21012 GCA_030569255.1 Insectozyma sakaeoensis | reverse complement strand
GAATAAAAGCCGAATGCTTTTCAAGTTTAATGGATTATTAAGTGATTCAATTTATTATTATCGCGTTAATAGTGGAACATGGATCATGAAAAGTGTCGACAGTTTATAAAATCAGCTGTATGTTGAATAGCATCATTCAAAATCCTTTAAATATTCTTGAATTTTGAAAAATATCTTTTGACCACAATAGGTAGATTGTTATTTAATTGCAAACTAAGTACTATTCGTTCAAAAGGGTTCAAGTTCAAGTTCAAGTTCAAGTTCAAGTTCAAGTTCAAGTTCATTATGTTTGACACGACTCTACATTGGTAATAATTATTTATCGAGCGTGTTTGCATTTGACTCAGTAATAACATCATACTTTTAAAAGAACCCAACTGATTGTCGATATTACGGTGATTCGTAATGTATATATATACATCTATACCTTGCTCGAATTAAACCCTAAAGAACTAATGTATTGTGCCAAAAAAGTCCTGTTGTTGGGGATGGGAAAGGTACAATTAAATTCCAGCTCAAGGAAAAGTGGGGTTATTTAATCCAGCTTTCATGACTATGTTTATCTGAGAAATTCAGTGCTTCAAGAGAGTTCAGTGTAAGATGCTCGCAGCAAAAAGATTCACGACTACCACCAATCTTGTAACTTGAATTTTTTGCGATTTGGTTTTATGTATTTATTTTTTTTTTTTTTTTTGAGTTTTGACATCAACATCTATCATAAGATAAACTCAATAATATAAATTGTTCAATTGTGTTCGGCACTAACAATCTTCGATAATAGTAATGATATAAAATTTATACTAATAATTACAATGATAAACATTAAAAGAAAACGAGTGTTGACATTATTTATTTGTATAATATCCTTTGCATTATTATTAACATTAAGATCTTCAAACAATTTGAAATCACCCACCACGGAGAATAATCACGAGTCTACTTCTAAATTGTCACTAGGTGATGTTTTAAAACTATATTCTTTTCAAAGAAATGAAAACATACCAAGCTCCTTGGTATCTCAAATCAAATCAGTGATCAACCCTCCGTCGAATTCAGAAACCGAAGAAGAAAAAGAAGAAAACTTGTTCAAGAAATCAGTTATTGAACATAAAAACCTTGACTATAAAAAATTGGTCTACAATGTAGATTCGGATAAGGAAACAGATGAAGGTAGGGATAAAACAAAAATATTGATTTTATCATTAATAAACAATAAAGAGTCGTACGGATCGTCAAGTCGAAATTTTCAAAGATATTTGAAGTCACTTCTTACTATTATCGAAGATCAAAATTTTGTTGTTTCATTTGGAGTATTATGTAACACAGAAGAAGAATTTAAAACTATTGAAAATCATCTAGATTCAACCTCCAATCAAAAAGATGTTGCTAATCATATTTCCCAAATAAGTTTATTATATGCGCCATTTTTAGAAAATAAAGATTCTTCAGAGGATACAATAGATCGAACAAATCGTCATTCAAATCATTTACAAAGAAAAAGAAGGAGATTAATTGCAAAACTTAGAAATTTTTTAGTGTTTGATACATTAACCATCGAGGACTATGTTTTGTTTGTTGATTCAGACATTATGAAATTTAAAAATTCAAAAAAGTTTTTGAAAACTTTGATTAATTCAAACAAAGATATTGTAGTGCCAAGAATCGACATAAATGGAATGAAAGATTACGACAAGAACTCATGGAGAGGTGAACGTACTAAACCTAACCAAAACCAACTAAAAAAAATGGACAGTAACGATTGGGATAATTTTGATTATACTCCTCAAGATGTTTCCAATAAGATCTATCATTTCGAGAATTATTTAAAAAACGAAAACGATGAATATAGTTTGAATAATAATAACCTAGAATATACAGTGCCATTGGATTCTGTTGGTGGAGCAGTTTTGTTAATCAAATCAATGGTATTCAAACAAGGTGTCGTATTTCCTACTAGTTATATTGTCGGAACTACCTGGGATAGAGAAGAAGGTTATGATGGTATTGAAACTGAAGGTATATGCTATTTAGCAAAACCGCTCGGATTTTCATGCGGAGGAATGCCAAATCTATATGCACTTCACGCAAATACTTGATTTAATGTATATTTGAACTTTGTAAAGGTTAACTATAAATCATTTATCCACTGCCAAACTTTAATAATTTCTCCGTGCAGCTCTATAATTTTGACGGAAACATTACTATTATTTTCGACCTTGTTGACCACTGCTTTCCAAACATTAATCCGCTTGTTAATATCATTCTCGTTGCACAAAATCAAATCTCTCAACTGATTTGATCCTATGTACGGTCCAATATTTTCATTATTAGTGGCTAATTTTTTTTGATTTGTCAACTTTTTCAATACTTCTTGATAAATTAAATCTATTTTTATTAAACTCAATTGATGTTGTTTGTATTTGTATTGAACAAATTTGTAAATAATTAGTAACAATAAGTTTACAATGAAATAAAATTTATATTCAATCAACTTATTGATAACACTATGCTGAATTTGACAATTTAAACTAATGTTTGATAAGGACGTTGATCGAAAAATTTGGTTCTTCTCTTGTATTTCGGTCTCAGTGTAGTTAAAATCATTTGAAAACTCACTTCCTCCATTATGCTCTTTTTCCTAAAATAGATACGTTAGTACACATTCAAATCAATGTTGTAAATCTTTTAAAAAATTTCGTACTTGCCTTACTATAATATCTGGTTCTTTTTCCAACTCTGTGATTGATCTGGACCATAGCTCCTCAAATTCATTGTCAGTAATATACGGAGCTTTCATAGACTTCAATAAATCATGTAAATCAGTCTCACTAATCCCGCTTTCTTCATGATCGTTACCCTTCCCACATTGCACATTAGCATTCTTTGTTCTAAGTATATCCAAAGCTACATCAATCATAATGTTTATTTTCTCTGCTTTCTTGGTGTCCGGAATACATTTCTTATTACCTGGAACAATTAAGTCATACCAAGGTTTGGATTCCATATAATCTTCAAAACACCCAATAACCAAATTTGGAAAACATCTCGCATTGGTTGGACAAGGAATACATTCCGGTTTACAACAAGTATCTAAAAAGGTACCAAACTTTTCGAGTATGGTATTCTCTGTATTTTGAAAAGTAGCTTGATGTAATTCTTGACCGCAATATCCAACCAAAATACGTTGCTCATGATACCAATATGTAAAAAGACCACCCGACACAATAATCATCCATAATAAAAGACTAATGATAATTTTAGATAAATCGGATTTATTGCTGATCTTTTTACCTTGTGTGATTTTTGGGTCGGTACATTCAAAATCGTTTGTTGAATTAGCTTCAAAATCCTGACTTTCGTCATCGCTGTCAGCAAAATTAGAATTTATAGATATTAGTCGGGGTTTTGGCGTAATCGCTGATTTGGTCACATGTGTTTTTTCCGGTGTAGACACTTTACTTGATGAATTTCTAACTTTTGAAGATGTTAGCTGTTTTGGCAGTTCTTCATGCATCTTTGATTTGCCAATGCTATAATTTGGTGAGTTTTTTTCCTTGTTAAGATCAGATATGTTAGTTGACTTTTTAGGAGTTGAGCTATTTGCTGTAGTTGGTGGTACAAACCCTTGAATTGTAATCCCTAACAGTTTTGCTAATTCATCTTTGTTCACACGAGGTGACTTCACTTTTTTTTGGATGTAATCTAATTTTGCATCAAAGTATTTCTTCTCTTCTTCAACGGTTTTTTCTATGTCACTAATTACAGGTTTCACATCTTCCAGATCTGATTTCATAGCATTTAAATCAGTCATTACATCAATGCTCAAAGAATCATCAGCTTCTGCGGATATGTTTGAACTTGCTTCACCAGTTATTTGCTTTGATTTCGATTTTTTCAGGACTTTTTTTGGCTTTGTTTCTTTATCATCCTGTTCAGTCACATATTTTCTCTTTTTGCTGCTGTTCGAAACAAAACTATCGTCCCCAGATTGGAATACATTTTCATTGCTAAAAGATTCTGTATGATCTTTAACTATCGTTTTATCATTCGCAGGTGACGATTTTTCTTTTATTGGACTACTGTCATGCAAATTCTTTTTAGAACCCAGTTTTGAACTTGAGATTTTAGGGGAAGATGTGGCAGACTTATTGACTAATAAAGAAGATTCCTTCTTTTTACTAATCTTTGAGGACACTTTTGTTTTCTTGACAACTTTTGGCAGATTTTTCTTACTTCTTTCACTTTTTTGATTATTATTGTGAAGAACAGATTCTGTAGTAACTTCATTTTCTCCATCATCCTCGCTGTCGAGAGCAAAATCCTCATGATTTACTTTGTCATCACCGGCTTCTTTCATTTCTGCGTTAACAAATTCCTGATCATTAACATTTTCGACTTTTTTAATATATTCTTCTAAAAGTTTCTTTCTATTGCTTTTAATTTCTTTGTCATATATTTCAATTAAAGTTGATTTTTTGTCATTACTTGAGTATGGTATACCATGCAAAGTCAATATTTTTCTCAAAGCTGAAATTTTCTCCGTGCTGGGATTAAAATCTAATTCTTAGTTAGTACAATTGATACGTGTGATTTCGATGATAACCCCGTACCTTCTTTTAAATGTTCCATCACGGCAGAGTTAAAAATCTAAATGATGATTAGGTGAATTTTTTTTTTTTTTTTTTTTTTTTTTTTTTTTTTTTTGTTTACTTTTTTGCAAGGCAACAACAATAAAAACACACACGTGAGGTCAAGCGTGATTTGCAAGATTTAGGCAGTACAATACATAAAAAAAAAAAAAAAATTATATACGGTCAATATACACAAGAATTGCATTCAAACATTTATAATAAGAAGGTAGGATTATAATTAAATAAAATGAAACTAAACAACAATTCACAATAACACCATAAGGTGCTGGGGTTTTTCTATATAGAATTAAATTTTATCTTGTTTTTAACCCTGAATGTAGGAAGAAATAAAAGTAGAATTCGATGCATTTCATAGATTAATAGTGAGAATAATGTTTAATAAAATTGGTCACATCATTACTGGTGCTAAAACAATAGCATCAAGCCTTAACATGTTTTTATTTATATGACCCTGTGAGACCGTTCTTAAACAGATGATCCCTTCCAAAGTTCGTAGTTCTTTCAAATCAAATATCAGTTAAATAGTAAAGCGTTGGAAAGTTCTTGTTATCAGAATAGAATGGAAAGTATCGCAATTTCAAGAATTATGAGATTTCTGAAAATCTGATAATTTTTGAAACATGATGACAGTTAATAATTCATGGAGTATTTCAGAACAAAAAGCATTGCCATGATAGGCTTTTTGAATGTACATAATGAGAGTGTCGGTTGGTAAAAGGCTTGTATTTTAGATTGTATACCTTAGACGACATAGATAGTCATTAGCGTGGATAATTAAGTCACACAATTGAATAGAAACACAGTTAAACACTTATTATTCTTTTAACAAATGATGAGTTATGATATCTCAATAATAATAAATTAAACACATTAAGTACAGTAAAGTAATAATAATCATACCAAATCAGACTGTTAGTAAATCCCAAAGGTGTTTTGACTACAAAGACAGATGAAAAATCAAAAATAAAATGATGACATATTGTGCTTAATCTTTAATTTGTATTAGGGATTCAGTAGGAAATCGAAGAAAAATATCCCATTGTAATTGTGATCAGATAAGAACCGCGATTTTTAAATATACGCAGTATCGCACAAACACGTTCAATAATATTTGATTTTGTGTAATTTTATTTTGCAGCTTGAAATTTTCATGCTTTACAAAGTAAAATTTCTACTTGGAACCTACTGCTACGCTTATGGACTAGCTTTGCAGCTGATACATTCGGCATACAAATGCTTTTAGTTAAGCTTGTCGTGAATTTTTTGTGTGTCTGAAACTTTTTAAAACACGTCTACAGAATATCTGATTCTTTACATTGAAAGGCATACAATATGTAACATGCGTTAAATCTATCAGTCAACACAATACTTCACAATACATCTTCAAATAAAAAGTGATTGAAATCCTTAAACTTAGTTTTGTATTTTGTTCTCTTGCGTTGATCTTCACCTTCATAACGACTCATCGATCCACTAATGAAAGTTATAATATTTTACTTAATAAATGAGGTTTTCGGTTTATCTGTTCATCATCAGCGTAATATTCATCTAAGACATGTAACTAGGCCAATAGAGTACACAAGTCCCACCAAAGTTCTACAGTTACGAGACACCATGCCAATTATATCTTCGGAAGCTGCTGAGACTTTTACAGCCATCATACCTAATGTCAGAAATCCTTATCTAATAAAATCTAATTTACCTTTGAACCTGATATTCATTATATTCGGAGCAATACTTCTATCAGTTTTACTTGGCTTTTCCTTTTTCAGATTCATTACTTATATCATAAACAACGTTAAAGCCAAACATGAAAAAGAAGTGTATTTTTTTAATCATAGTTATTATTCAAATTCAGCTGTATCGATGTTAAATTCAGATGTAAAGTCAAGCGTTTATAATTTGCTGTCAACTTTATCTTCCACGTCAACTGTGAATTTACTTCAAAGAAATGACCCTGCAGATTTTAATAAAAATGACTGCAATAAAAGCAGGCGATCTTCAATGTTTATTTATCCGTCACTTGATCATACGAAGTTGAACAATGATTTGTATCAACATTCAAATAATTCAAATGCCCTCCAAAAATCGAGCATACCTTTTAATCTTACAAACAATTTATCATTAGAGCAGTACAGTAATATTTCTACAATTAGTGATGGCACAACAATTTATAACACCAAGAAAAACCGAGTACCGAGCTTATATTTAGAAGATATACTTAATGATCAACATGGGCTTTAGTTTAATGAGTAGGTTAATAGTGAATTTTACATTACATGTGTACTACCAATGATGTGTAGTTGATGTGTATTTTTATTCATCGGTTTTTCGAAAATTGTATTTAACAATGCATTTATATATATACGAAGTTTAGCATGTATTACAGGTAATATTGTGCTTTCATTTTATCTAATTATCCTTGTAATCCAAGATTCCAACAAATTAGTCTCTATTTCATCAAATTTAGTAAATTCATCTATGTCGTTGTTTGTTTTCTCACTTTTATTAATTTTAGGCAGCTTTAAATGGGAAGGAAGAACTAAATATTCTAAGTCCCTATATTTATCTTTCGTTATCTCTTTTAACAAGTACTTCAAATACTGAAAGAGAATAATTTTATTGTCTTTTTCAAGTATTAGATTCATCATGTGTTTAACTAACTCATTTAAAAGCTCATCTTGATTTTTATTTAGTTTAAACTTATTGACTACTTTGGACGCAGCTTTGGTAGAAATTTGATGAAAATTGTTTTTCAAATGTTCCAAAATTTGTTCTTTGTCTTGATAATCGACCGTATCTACAAAATTGAAGTTTATTATTCTGTTATCTGTTGGCTTTATATTCGAATTTTTTCCGACTTTGCCTAGGTCAAGCTGATTTCGAGAAAAATGGTGGTTTGGAATTTGATTTTGATCTTTGCTCAAATTTCTTTCGAATATTAAATTTTTGAATAAGATGCCTGCGTTCTCATATTGGGATATGACGAATGGATGCCTTAACAATTTGGTAGCGTTGAGTCTTTTCATTGGATTTTCAATGAAACAACATGACAAGAAATCTTTAAAATTTGCACTCATTGAATAATCATTCAAATTGATTAGTTTTAGAAAGTCTTCATTATTTTGGCACTTGGAAATTAATCCAAGAGCTTTCATTGGTGAATAATGGCTTTGTAGTGGAGGTTTACTTGTGAATATTTCAAAACAGCAACACCCTAAAGACCAAATATCTGCTTTAAAACCGTGACCACCTTGGTTGTTCAATATAACCTCTGGAGCCATCCAATACGGTGTACCAACAGTTGTGTTCCTTTTTGAAAAATTTGATGACAATTGGGCTGAAACACCAAAATCCGTTAGTTTTATTTCGCCAAATTTATTAACTAAAATATTCTGCGATTTTAAATCCCTATGAATTTTACCTTGATTGTGCAAATATTCTAACGCTATTAATATTTCTTTCACGATTTTCGCGATTATACCTTCATTTTCAATCGGGCCAAGTTTTAGTAAATCAAAAATGGAACCTCCATCAACAAACTCCATTACAACCCATAATGTATAATCTTTGACAAAGGAACCAAAATACGATGTTATTTGCAGTAGTTTGCATTCACTTAAAATTTGTATCTCTTTGTTTACGTCTAATAAGTCAGTCAGGTCTCTTTCCAAATCGATTTGTTTGATGGCAACCTCCTTATTTGAGCATTTTATAATACCACGATAGACGACTCCAAAACCTCCTCTGCCAATTTCCTCAAAAACATCTAATTCTTCAAACGATGATACTCTTATATTCGAACCATTCTCACCAACGTTTTGTAAAGGTGTCATAATTTTATTTAAAGCTTTTATTTTTCGCTTGATTTTGCGAACTTAGATAACCAGATAAATACTCCAGAAATTAGTAAGATGTTTCAGAGCAATGGGAAGTTGCTACAATTGAAACTAAATTTAAGAATAAATCAAACCTATTTCAAAAACAAATCATGTACTAGAATTTTAGTTTTACAAGTGAGTCATAGTAGTTTAGTGAACCAAAGAAGATTTGTTTCAGCCAACAACTCATCCGGCTCTGACTTCAACGATTTGTTTATACACAAAACGTTATCTTCAATAAAAACCCATGATAATGAGTTCATTCGGTGTAGTATTTTCGACAAAAATGGAGATATGATTTATCATGGCAAAGAGTTTCTAAAGTCTAATTTCATGAAAACATACAATTTACTACCCAGGGATTTGAGGAAAATATCGAAGCACAGTCATAATAATCAATCAAATTCTGGAAACTTGATTTACAATATAGACATCGTGCCTAGTTTGATTGTACGAAATAATGCAATTTTATTGAATTTGTTAAATATAAAAGCATTGATCAAATATAACTCAGTAGTAATATTTGATAATTCTTCGACGTATCCATCAAGTGTATCAAGACTAAACGAGAGCTATTCACAATCAAAATTTTTGAAAGATTTATCTAGTAGACTAAAGATGTCCGACAGCAATGAGAATTTACCTTATGAATTTAAAGCCTTGGAAACTATTTTAATAAATGTTGTAAATAATTTGACAACGGAAATGAGGGTGCATACTACAGTATTACAAAATATAATAAACGGTTTGGATAACGACATTGATAGAATAAAATTGAGATATTTATTGATTCAAAGCAAAAAGATTGCCCAGTTTCAACAGAAAGTGACATTAATAAGAGATCTTTTAGAAGATTTATTAGAGCAAGATGATGCTGAGTTAAATTCTTTGTTTTTAAGTGATTCACAGAAAAATATACCCCGAACCGGGACAAATCATCATGAAATAGAAATGCTCTTAGAATCTTACTACAAGACCTGTGATGAAATTGTCCAAACCACCAAAAACCTTAAATCCCAAATAAAAACAACCGAGGAAATTATTAACATTGTTTTGGATTCGAACAGAAATGAGTTGATGTTATTGGGGTTGAAATTTTCAACCGGTTTACTATCAATGGGTATTGCATTATACGTTGCTGCATTATACGGAATGAATTTGGAAAATTTTATTGAGGAAACTGATGGAGGCTTCGAGTTAATTGTAGGTATATCTGGTATGTTATTAATTATCTTATTAGTATTCAGCGTAAAACAATTGAAAAAAGTTGAAAAGATTACGATGACTAGGGTAAAACAAAGATAGTTTATGTATACTTATTCTTCGAATTCAATATTAATATTTGGTTTAAAAAAACTAGCGCTTGAACTCCTAGATCTACTTTCATTGGTTTTCGTAAATGCTTCAACACTATTATGTTTGGGCGACGATTGTGGAGTAGGCAATGGAGTAGATCTAGTTTTGAATGGTCTCAATGCAAATTTGTCCCCATTAGTAGAGTTAGGATTCGTTAGTACGTTTGATGACGTCGTTTTTGCTTCGACGACTGACGGTTGTTTCTCATATTGATCATCTCCAGTAGAAACATGATATGTTGGCACTGAAAGCTTCTTAATTGGCAAGCCATATTCTTTCTCTTCTGCTTTTTTTTTTTTATATTTAAGTTCACTGTCTATCAAGGTGTTGTATAATTCCACTCTCAATTGTAAATTGCATAAATCAGTAAACACTTTTCTGTACAATTCTATTGGTGGTTTGAAGCCCAGTGAATTCTTTTGTATTGATGGTCTCAAGATTAAATGCATGAAAGGAATCGAGCCAATTTGTTCCATGGAATTAAGATTATTTGAACATTCTTTAATATTCTCATCAATTACTTCGGTTTGTCCAGTTTTTTCTATAGTATTAACTATGACATCATTTGATTCACCATAATTCGGTATGTGACCAAACTCAAAAACCTCACAAATATGTTCCATTACGTAAAGCAACGAGGCTAGGTTACTTCTTGGAATGGTTATAAGATGCTTCAATAATAATTCTGTATCATTTTCACCACTCTCGTAGAGCGCAACAATAGCTTCGTAGATAATAAATGGCACTATTGAATCACTGGTTTCTAAAAGCCAACATTTCAAAAAATTGACTAGGTCTTTTGTAGACAAAGTTTCAAGATAGTTAAAAATCAGATCTAAAATTTCTTTGAAAAGGATTGGTTTATTGTTTAATTCATTTTTAATATCAAGGTCGATTAGTGATATTGATTGTATTATAGTTTGTTTCACATTCCACAGTGATTGAAAGTCAATTGGACTTAACCAGTGTTTTTTCAAATTTTCATTTTTTAGGTTCAAAATTTGGATGATACGGTATAGAAAGTACGGTATTGAAAGCATGCATAACGATTTAGATGCATCAACTTGGTAAATTTGGGTTTGTAATGGTATATCGATAAACAAATCAAATTGATGTCTCAAGTTTTGAAAAGTAGTTGAGTTGGAATTTAGATCTGGAAAATTGGTATTTGGAAAATATAAGCCTGTACTAAATTTGTCCAAAGTTTTTTGGATTTCTGAAACATAATTGTCTGTATTACTTGTGATATTCTGAAAATATTCAACCAATTTTTCTGTTTTCATCAATTGCAGTTTTTGACCCTTTGATATGAGCTGCAGCAAACTATGTAGACAAAAAAACAAAATTTCAGTTTTCTTCTTCTCGAATTTTTCAAGATAAATAGAAAAATCCAAAATGCCTCTTTCTAAATAATATTTTAGTTCTTGCAAATTTAATAATTCTTCTGTAAACTTCAGTTCCAAACTCTTTAAAAGCTCTTCGTGATTTGTCTTAGAAAAAGTACTTTTGACCGATCTAAACATGTCATTAAACTTATTTGTTGTTTCAGCCATATCGCTCATAAACTTCGACGGTGGAGATTTCAAAGTTGAAATCACTGGATGCTTGACTTCAGTATTTGATTGTTTTTTTGGAGTCGAGTTCTTGCAGTCCTCGTATTCCGCAACGTAGATAGCCAATTCAGACCACTCGAACCACATGTTTTCACTTTTGAATTTTTTCAGAAACAAACTAGTAGATACTATAAATTTCAAATCTAGAAAAGTTTGACCAACTTTTTCTAAATTCAGTTTCGATATATTCAATCCTTTGATTCCTATTTTCGTCAAAGCTTCACAAAATGAATCACTGCTAAAAATTTCATTTCTATATCCAGGTAAGGGAATTCTTCGTGGTAAAACAGGAATTTTAGAAATTAGTTGACCAAGTGTCAGCTTTAAATCGTCGAAAGACTCCAATTGGAATGTTCCTAGCTTGAGGGGAAAATCGAAATCAAAATCGGAACCAATATCATCATTCTGTTGATAATCGCTATTTTGTTGAACATAATCTTTACTTTCAATATCAATTGTTGCTTTGTTAATTGATGGAGTAGATGTTACAGAATCATCAAATTCCCGTAATCTCAGTTGATCCATGTAATTCTGCTTCAATTTGATAATACTTTTATATACACCAAGATAATCCTCGTAAACTTCATCAAGCCTGGCCAATTCATTATTTATTTTCGGTTCATGAAATTTCAAAAACATAGTTAAGTCATGTAGTATTTCTCGATCGAGCTCAGACGACAACCGTAATAGTATGTCGGATTCAATAGTGAGCTGCTGGACATATTTCAAAAATGCAGAATTAATGCCTAAAAAAGAAGAATTTGGATCATTGTTTATATCATGTTTAAACACACTGTCAGCTGGATATAGTTTCACAGCTGCTTGATTCAAAAATTCACTATTGGAATGGCAGTAATTTATGTAATTGTAGACTAATTTTCTTACTTCATGCAATTGTTTGATCGATATTAATGACTGTACTCTTAAATTTTTAAGCCCTGTTATATAGTCTGCGGACCAATAATTATTAGCAAATGACTTGTCCATAGGAATCCTTGAATGAAAGAATAATTCTGTAGAAATTATTTGATAATATTTTTGATTTTGTCTCAGAGATATTATTTTGATCTTGGTTTTTACCTGAAATGTATAAGATTCTTAATCTGCCGGTCACAAAATGGAATCTTTATACACAGCTTTGTCTCTATCGTTGATTGCAAATAAAAGATTTGTTATTTCATCGAATGATCCTAAAAAGTCAATCTCAAATTTCATTTCGTTGATTCGTCAGGGTAATCTCTTTGATATCTCAAAGATAACAAAAGAAGATGTAGGTAAAAATCAGGAGAACATACATTATCAAGGATTGGAAGAACCTTCGAAAGCAGATCAGCCTGATTTTTCGTCGTATGCAGCGATAGACTTGTCAAAAATCAAGACAACAATAGATCTCGTACGGCAGATGATCTACATAAGAGGTGATCAATTTTTTTTGAAAAACATCATAATATGGGAAAACTTGCAGCTATTATCAAGGAGTCAATTTAAGGTTTTGTACAAGTTAATATTACAACTCGATCAATTCGAAATGATCGAAAATTATAACAACAATAAAATAATAATAGATATTGACTATTTTGAAGACCAGAACGACGCACAAAATGTTAAACAATTACAACACATTGAGTTAATAAAACCAGAATTATCTACAATAATACTATTTTTAAATTCAAACTTGCACTCCAATAAAATTTATCTGTTTTTAAAGGAAAAATTTTGGTTTTCAACTCATGAAGAACATGATGACAATTCATATTGTAACACAGGTGAGAATACCGAATTAGAAGAAGTCCGTATTCCGGAGTTATTAGAAGGGAACTGCATTTATTGGGACATGATTCTTCAGTTGAGAAAGAGTTTGAGCAAAGTTTTCATTTCACCGGATATCAAAAGGTATATATATTCATTGGTGGTTTTTACTAGATGTCATAGGCTAGCTTCAGTTTCACCAAAGCTGGTTAGAATATCGACACAAACTATCGATTATATTACAGATCTCTGCACAGCACTTGTATTGTGGAACAATAAAGAGAGGGTTTTAGTGGATCAAACTGTCGAACAAGAAAATGGAGACTTGTTTGTGACACCGACGGTGGTCAAGGTTGCATTTAAAAAGGTAGGATATTGGTTGGTGGATTGGGATGGTGGGAAAACAAAAGAATCTACTTCTCAAAATTCAGTCGATCTGGAAACCAAATCTAATTCTGTGAATTATGATGCCGACAAGGACAACAATGGTGATAGTCAAATCATTAGTTGGTCAAATGATCATAAAACACAAATGAAATTTAGTTTTTTAACTGGGGACTGGTATGGTTGTGATTATTACTTTGTTGATAAGTTCTTAAGAAATCACGAGAGTAAGAAAGATGGCAATGTATATACGGGCTATACAAACAAGATTATTGATGATGTTTTAAATTCGGTTCAACCTCCGTTATGATAATTTTAACTATCCGACAGTTCATTTGTTGTGTGAGAAACTGCTTTATATATTAATTTTAGTATACGATTCTTTTTAATATCAAGATGCAACATTCATTTAATCATAGTGTGAGTACCAACACCATTTCCTAATTCTAATATGTTTCTAAAAATGCAAAGTAGTGTCGAACTTAGTTTTGAGATTACATAATCTAAAGATAAATATTACATAATAAAATCGAGAAAAAACTGGACAACCGAAAACCTCCAACGAAATCAAATTTCAACAATCTCAACTTTTGAGAACTTCCTTAACAAAACTATATACTTGAATCCATCTAACTGAAAGTAGTAGTATTATAGATTACAAGTTAAAAATTACCCAATACTATTGTATAATATATCATATATTATATATTTGTTTTATATAATTTATGTTTAGAAAATAATTGACAAGATTATTGAAAATGTCAAACGATATTCCGATTGATTTCACTGAATTGACTCAGTTGACCCAATTGGGTATAAATCAATCATCATTAGATTTCAAGTCAACAACGTTGGAGTCAGATAGTTACATATGTATACGTGAATCGAGTTCCCAAGGCAATTCAGTTGCTATCGTTAATTTGAAGAATAACAACGAAGTTGTTAGAAAAAACATGACGGCAGACAATGCCATAATGCACCCAAAAGAATTTGTTATATCTTTGAGGGCCAACGGCACCACCTTGCAAATTTTTAATTTGGGATCAAAACAAAGATTGAAGAGTTTCACCATGGGTGAGCCAGTTATATTTTGGAAATGGTTAAATGATAGTTATTTGGGTTTAATTACACAATCCTCCATTTATATTTGGAATGTATTTGATGGCACCAATGATGGTCCAGTCAAGTTAACCGATAGACATCATTCATTGAACGCGTGCCAAATCATTAACTTTGTTGCCGAGTCTATTGATATGAATTGGTTTGCTGTTACTGGTATTGCCCAAGAGGACGGTCGTATTGCCGGTCACATTCAATTGTATTCCAAATCAAGAAATATTTCCCAGGCAGTTGAAGGTCATGTTTGTAAGTTCTCATCAATTAAATTGCAAAACTCAACTCAACCAACAAAAGTCTTTTGTGTTGGTAATAAAAATGCCCAAGGTCAAGGAAATATGCATATAATCGAAATAGATCATGTTGATGGGAACCCACCATTTTCGAAAAAAAGCGTCGATATATTTTTTCCACCGGATGCTTCAAATGATTTCCCAATCAGTTTGCAATCTTCAGACAAATATGGTATAATTTATATTTTGACGAAATATGGGTTCATTCATTTATATGATATGGAAACTGGCTCAAATTTATTTGTGAATAGAATTACAGCAGATCCAGTTTTTACAGCAACCAGTTACAATGATGGTACCGGCTTGTTAACAATTAACAAATCAGGTCAAGTTTTGAGTGTTGAAGTTTCTAAAGACAAAATTATACCTTATGTATTGGACAAATTATCTAATGTCCCTTTGGCGTTGGCATTGTCATCGAGAGGAGGATTTCCTGGAGCAGAAAATTTGTTTCAGCAACAATTTCAAAATTATTTGAATCAAGGAGATTATACCAATGCAGCAAAAGTTGCAGCATCATCCGAACAATTACGTACACAAGATACTATTAATAAATTGAAACATATCACACCTCAACCAGGACAGATCTCACCGATTTTACAGTATTTTTCAACTTTGTTGGATAAAGGTTCATTGAATAAATACGAATCTATTGAATTAGCTAAGCCAGTTTTACAGCAAGATAGGAAGCCCTTATTCGAAAAATGGCTCAAAGAAGACAAATTGACGTCATCCGAAGAATTGGGAGACATTGTTAAATCTTACAATGATACCACATTGGCTCTTGCAGTCTACATCAGAGCAAATGTCAACATCAAAGTTGTTTCATGTTTAGCTGAATTGGGCCAATTCGATAAGATATTACCATTCTGCCAAAAGGTGGGCTACAATCCTGATTTCACAAATTTGATTCAAAATTTGGTTAGAGTAAATCCTGACAAAGCAAGCGAGTTTGCAACTTCTTTATTAGCAAACGAGCAAGAGAATACACATTTGAATATTGAACAAATTGCAGATTTGTTTTTTTCACAAAATTATATTCAACAAGGTACAGCTTTCCTTTTGGATGCATTGAAGAATGATACACCCTCACAAGGTCATTTACAAACAAAAGTTTTGGAAATTAATTTATTGCATGCTCCACAAGTTGCTGATGCAATTTTGGGCAATCAAATGTTTAGTCATTATGATAAACCAACCATCGGTAAGTTATGTGAGAAGTCAGGACTATTTCAAAGAGCTTTGGAACATTACGATGACTTGAAAGATATAAAGCGTGTTATTGTTCATACAAATGTTTTACCAAATGACTGGTTGGTTTCATATTTTGGACAGTTAAATGTGGAGCAATCTGTTGCTTGTATAAAGGAATTATTGACTCACAATGTTCAGCAAAACTTGCAGGTAATCATACAAGTTGCAACCAAATATTCAGATTTGATAGGGCCATTGAAATTGATCAAAATATTTGAAGACTACAAATGTACTGAAGGTTTGTATTATTACTTAAGCTCAATAGTTAATTTAACGCAAGAACCGGATGTTGTTTTCAAATATATACAAGCTGCAGCCAAGATGAACCAAACTAAAGAAATTGAAAGAGTAGTCAGAGACAATAATGTTTACAATGGACAAAAAGTCAAGAACTTTTTGAAAGAATTCAAGTTAGACGATCAATTGCCATTGATTATTGTCTGTGATAGATTTGGGTTTGTCCATGATTTGATATTATTTTTGTACAAGAATCAATATTTTAAGTTTATTGAAGTATATGTTCAATCAGTTAACCCTACAAATACACCTCAAGTTGTTGCAGGTTTATTAGATGTTGATTGTGATGAAAACATCATCAAGAATTTGTTAGATTCGGTTTTGGGCAGAGTACCAATTAAACCTTTGGTTGAAGAAGTTGAAAAACGAAACAGACTCAAAATTTTATTACCATTTTTGGAAAAAACATTACAAGGTGGTTCTAATGATCAAGAAGTGTTCAACACTTTGGCTAAAATTTACATTGACTCAAATAATTCTCCTGAAAAATTCTTGCAGGAGAATAACAACTATGATACATTAGCCGTTGGTAAGTATTGTGAGAAAAGGGATCCATATTTGGCATACATTTCGTATTCTAAAGGTAACAACGATGATGAGTTGATTAGTATTACAAATGAAAACAAAATGTACAAATATCAAGCTAGATATTTATTGTCAAAATCTAATTTGGACTTGTGGAACAAAGTCTTGTCAATCGATAATATCCATAGAAGACAATTAGTCGATCAGGTAATCTCAACAGGAATACCAGAATTGGATGATCCTGAGCCAATTTCGATTACTGTTAAAGCTTTCATGGAAAACGACTTGCCTGAAGAATTGATGGAATTGTTGGAAAAGATCATTTTGGAACCATCACCATTTAGTGACAATGCCTCATTACAAGGTTTAATGATTTTGACAGCAGTCAAAGCTGACTCGTCAAAAGTGTCGAATTACGTGGAAAAATTAGACAAATTTGATGCTAATGAGATTGCACCTTTGTGTATTGATAACGGTTTAAATGAGGAAGCATTTGAGATATATGACAAATTTGAAATGAGATCCGAAGCAATGAAGGTTTTAGTTGAGGATATTGTTTCTTTGGATAGAGCTGAAGCCTATGCTGAGAAATACGACACATCAGATTTGTGGTTCCAATTAGGTACTGCGCAATTGGATGGTTTGAGAATCCCAGAGGCAATTGATTCATACGTCAAGTCAAAGAACCCAGAGAATTTTGAACATGTTATTGAGATTGCTGAACACGCAGGTAAAGAAGATGAGTTGATTAAATTTTTGGACATGGCAAGACAAACCTTGAGAGAGCCAATCATTGATGGAGCATTGATAAACGCTTATGCTACATTGGATAGATTGAGTGACATGGAAAAATTTGTCGGAGGTTCAAATGTAGCTGACTTGGAGGCAATCGGAGACAAATTGTTTGATGCTAAGAACTATAAAGGAGCTAAGATTTTATATTCCAATGTTTCCAAGTACAGTAAATTGGCTACTACATTGGTTTACTTGGGTGATTATCAAAGCGCGGTTGATTGTGCTAGAAAAGCATCCAACACTAGTGTATGGAAACAAGTCAACAATGCTTGTATTGAAAACAAAGAATTCAAATTGGCACAAATTTGTGGGTTGAACTTGATCATTGATGCCGAGGAGTTGCCAGAGTTGGTTAAGACTTATGAATACAACGGATACTTCAACGAATTGATCTCATTGTTCGAGAGTGGGTTGGGATTAGAGAGAGCCCACATGGGTATGTTTACCGAATTGGCGATCTTATACTCCAAGTATAAACCAGAGAATGTCATGGAACACTTGAAACTTTTCTGGTCAAGAATCAATATTCCAAAAGTTTTGACTGCTTGTGAGGAGGCCCATTTGTATCCTGAATTGATATTCTTGTATTGTCATTATGAAGAATGGGATAATGCCGCATTGACCATGATTGAAAAGTCGGAAGTTGCATTTGATCATTCGTCATTCAAAGAGATCATAGTTAAGGCACCAAACTTGGAAATCTACTACAAGGCAATTCAGTTCTACATGAATGAGAATCCTTCATTGTTGGTTGATTTGTTATCAGTTTTGACCCCTAAATTAGATTTACCAAGAGTTGTAAGAATGTTTATTCAAAGTGATAACTTACCAATGATCAAACCATTTTTGATCTCCGTATTGGACAAGAACAACTCGGTTGTCAACTCGGCTTACCATGACTTGTTGATTGAAGAAGAAGACTACAAATCTTTGAGGTCGTCTATAGAAAACGAATCTAACAACAGATTTAATAAGTTGGACTTGGCTGAAAGACTAGAAAAACATGATTCAATTTTCTTCAGACAAATTGCGGCAACTTTATACTCGAAAGAGAAGAAATTCAACAAGGCAATTTCAATCTTGAAGAGTGACAAGTTGTGGCCGGACTTGTTGAAGACGGTTGCAGCTTCGAAATCAGCGAAAATTGCCCATGAAATCCTTGACTACTTTGTTGAAACGGGTAACCATGAATGTTTTGTTGCTTTGTTATATACTTCCTACGAGCTCATATCATTCGATTATGTTTTGGAATTATCATGGTTGCATAATTTGGGCGATTTCGTAAAACCATTCGAGATTTCGATCCAGCACGAGAACCAGAAAAAGTTGAATGAAATTTACTTGGACTATAAAACAAGAAAGGACAAAGAGCAGAAAGAAGAGGATGAGCCAAGCATAGGACAACCTTTATTGTTGACAAATGGCCCATTAGGATTCCAGAACACCGGGTTCCAACCAGCTGGATTTTAGAGAGAAAACGAAAGAAAAAACCTATGTAAATTACAAATATATATATATATATATATATATAGATTGATTATATATTAATAGTAATTGTTTTTAGACAGTTTTGCGACTCTTCCAAAGTAGTTAGAATCAAAGCAATCTTCTTAGAATTATTGATCAAGTCGGTCGCATTAGTAGATTATTATTAATAATAATTATATTCAGATTTACGATTCTTGCAATGTCGCTAGAATGGCAATTATCTTTCTGAAGTTTTTGATCAAGTCAGTTATCTTCGAGTTGTTCAAAATGCTCTGACATATTATTAGCTCGTTGGTTTTATTATGTGGAAAATTGATGAAATTTGCAATTTCGATTGAGTCCAACGAACATATTAGCTCGATCTGGAGGCTCGTCCGCTTCCTTGACAGACCGCCGGGACCCCCGTCACTGCTGCTACCCTTAGAAAACGGCTTCATGCTGATGGTGACGCGCTCGCACTGAAGATCCTTGGATACGTCGCGGATTATTGACTCCTTCCATTTGCCGTTTGCTGCATCGAGTTTATGTAGCAGATCAAACTTGTCAAACTTGTATTGAAT
Source organism: Insectozyma sakaeoensis (assembly GCA_030569255.1). NCBI lineage: Eukaryota > Fungi > Ascomycota > Pichiomycetes > Serinales > Debaryomycetaceae > Insectozyma > Insectozyma sakaeoensis. The sequence continues at coordinate 1,049 of JAJMKJ010000054.1, read as the reverse complement.
CTTGACCAATCTCGAGTATATTTTCTCAGCGAACTTTGCCAAGCCGTCGCGGCTGTCATCGGAGGCCTGCAACAACGAGGAGTAATCATTTAAATGGATGTACAACGGTAGGGTATGCTTGTGGACGGACCAGTTATTGCTCACGGTGAAGTCCTTGTTGATGTCTTTCTTCAAAATGACATAGTGGGGCGTCTTGAAAGAACTGGAGTACGAGGAAAAAATATCAAATCGTATACCTAGGAAGTCATCCTCTGGTATCTCTTTGAGAACGTGGTTATTGTCGCCGTCGTCAGTGTCGTATTGTTGTGGTGTCCACTTCTGCCGCTTGTTTATGGGAAATCCAGTGACACCAACCATCCGCACCACATTCTCGTACAACACGTTCTCCTTCAATTCAAGGTTGTTGTGCTTCCTTCCCACGTCGGCTATATGCGCCTCGAGATGGAGCTGCTTGTCAGTGTCAGTGTCAGCGTCCGTGTCCGTGTCCACATCCGCGTCATTTCTGAAGAACTGAGCAACCGAGGAGTCAAAGTACTGGTGCCGTATTACATCTGGCACGCTCTGATTTCTACTGGCCATTAAATGCTGGTGCTCCTGTATATCCTCGATTTTCCGTAGCTTATCAATTTCAATCTGCAATACCTGCTCCTCTTGAAGGTTAAGCTGCACATCCGCCTCTATGAGACTTATGTCGCTTTGCAACTCTTCGATTTCCACACGCAATTTTTGTTTGGTAGTCAATTCTTCATCCATTACCAATTGCCAATCGTATTCTGTAAGACACGCATGTACAATTCCGAGTATGTATATAAATTTTATCTAGTGAGAAATCTGAGAAAAGTTATACCATTATCAAGTTATTGGTTAAAACACGAAAATTTGGCAAGACGGACAAAGTGAGTGCCTGCTTTAAAAAGAAGTGCCCAGTTATATACGCCGGCATCTTCTATCATTGATTCTACATATAGCACTTCAGACATTTTCAAAGGGTTGACAGAGTTAGACCCGAAAACAATAACCAAGGATTGATTATATATCGTTTTCTTATA
>JAJMKJ010000053.1:11179-71578 GCA_030569255.1 Insectozyma sakaeoensis | reverse complement strand
AGTCATAAACCATGGTAACTGTGTTGGCGTCATCTTCTATGTCGACTAACTCCTCAAGTTTTTTACCACTGCCCTTACCATGGCCCTTGGTGTTATGAACAAAACTCAAGAAACAATTCCACCCAACTGCCCACACGTTAGCGCATACAATACGTAAGTACACAGGGACAAAGTACAAGTTGACTAGTTGAAACGGGACCCACACCACCCAATTAGCTTTCAATACAGTAAACCAGTTGGTCTCCAACTTGTTCTTGATGACTTCAAATGGCGAGTCGTACTGGGCCAACAACACCATCACTGAGTTGTATAATGGGATCCACACGAGGGGCGGGAAAATCAACTGGTCGACGCCTAATCTGAATAAAGTGTCGTAAAGATGCAATTTCGGATACTGCTTAGCGTCATTCTTCATTGCATTTCGTCTTATAATGCTAATGAATGGATTCTTGAGCGTTGGCAATGTTTTCCCGTGCCAAATAACACTTAGGGGTGCAAAAAATAAAGATCCGTAAATCATCGCTCTTAAGGTTCTTGGATACGTGTAATTTGCATAAACCTCACCGCTGATTACTTCACCTGTTTTATCGTCGATATCTTGGGTTGCTATTCTATGGGGGAAAAGTTTTTGGGCTATCACGTCGCCAAAGCCAAAGAAAAACCCAGTGGTGATCATATTAGCCTTGAACGGGTGTTTTTTGAGCAACTCATTGTATCTATGAAATATGGTTGGCATATCTTATTAAACAGTGGTAGTACGATTAAGGTTTTTGAAAAATATTTGACTCAATTTTTTCCCTCTTCTCTATGCAGGCTAGAACCGGGTTCGCATTACAATGTTAAAATCATGAAAAAATAATAACTGTGGATGTAGATGTTGGTGATGTTGATGATAGTCAAATTGTAGTTGTTGAAACTGGATCGTTTCAGATTGAGGCATATTAACCTATAATTACATCACAAAGGCATAAGGCGTAGGGCATAAGGTGATGACGCCACGCCCACGCTGATTAGCAGGTAAGACAAGCAGAAAAAAAATAAAAATCGGAGTAGACTGGGCGGCATTAAACATATTGCCATTCGGCCTCGTCTAAAAAGGGTAAGTCCGGTGATGACTGCGCGTCGGCAACGATTGCTTATTGTTTCACCTGTGTCGTGCACTCTAGATTTTGTATCCCCTTCTCACGCTATTTGAAAGCAAAATTGTGGTTGACAGTGGGTTGAGAAAAAGTATATAAATTATGTCAATTGCTGCCATCTCCACTATCCTTTTTTTTTGTAAAATTAACAAATTATAATATCATCAATAATGTCTACTACCGTTTTTGTCTCAGGAGCTTCAGGTTTCATTGCTTTACACATTGTCAAGCAATTGGTTGAAAAGAAATATAAAGTCGTTGGATCAGTTAGATCCGCTGAAAAGGGTGACAAGATCATCCAAGACTTGAACAGCCTTGGTTTGGACGGTTCAAGTTTCCAATACGAAATTGTCAAGGATATCACCACCAAAGGTGCTTTTGACCAAGCTTTGGAAAAACACCCAGAGGTGAGTGTCTTTTTGCACACTGCCAGTCCATTCCATTTCAATGTCACTGATATCAAGGCTGAATTGTTGGACCCAGCTGTTTCAGGTACCACCAATGCTTTGCAAGCCATCAAGCTCCATGGCCACAATGTCAAGAGAGTTGTTGTCACATCATCATACGCCGCTATTGGTACATGGGGCCCAGGATTGAAACCAGGTGCAACCGTTACCGAAGCCGACTGGAACCCAATCACCTGGGACCAAAGTTTGGCCGACCCATTGAGCGGATACCTTGGATCCAAGACATTTGCTGAAAAGGCAGCATGGGACTTTGTTGAAAAGGAAAAACCAGCATTTAAATTGGCTACTGTTAACCCAGTTTACGTATTTGGTAAACAATTGATTGCTCCAAAAGATAAAACACAATTGAACACATCATCTGAAATCATCAATGGTTGGTTGAAATTGGGTCCAAATGACCAAATCCCAGATATTACCGGTTATTTTATCGACGTTGAGGATGTTGCTAGAGCACATCTTGTTGCTTTTGAAAAGGATGAAGCTATTGGTGAAAGATTGCTCTTGGCATCTGGTCCATTCACTGGTCAAAAAGCCATTCAAATTATAAAAGAAGATTTCAAACAGTTGACTGATAAATTACCAAAAGTTGACGAATCTAAATTTGACGACTGGAAAAAGGAACAATTGCTTATTGACAACTCAAAGACTAAAAAGATTTTAGGTTTTGAATTGGTTTCACTTAAAGAATGTATTGATAACTCAGTCGCCCAAATCGTTGAGTAGATGTAAAATGGTCAACTAGAAGTATGTTTATAATTAAATGTATATGAATCAAATCACACAATTACACTACGACTCTCTGACTTTAATATTGGCTAGTGTGCATCTGTCTGTTGGTTTTTGTGTCGCAGCAACCGAAACCCAATTTTTTCCACTGGGGGTGTAACAATATCTCGTATTTAAGTAAGCCACATCCATTAATGTGGTGAGATACATACATAACTACAATCAGAGAACCTATCAGGTGATTGGATCAGTGAACAATATCCCAGCCCCTCGGTTTTCGTATGAGGTAATTGAAGATGTAGGGGCCAAAGATGCTTTCCATGATGTTTTAAGGAGAAGCGATTATATTGAATCGATTTTACACGCGGCTTCGCCCTTTGATTATTTCAACGTGCGCGACGTCAAGTTCCACTTGGTCGACCCAGCCATACAGGGCACGCGGAATGCATTGGTGGCGGCAAAAGAGTTTGGGCCGCGCATCACCCGGTTTGTCGCCATGACCCAAGGCAAATGGGACATTTATAAACAAGCAACAACTACAACACCCCGATGAAGGCGTACTTGGCCTCCAAGTTTGTCAACTTTGAAAGGCCAAGTTTCAAAGTATCAACAGTATATCCAACCGTGATGTTTGGTCCTCAATCATTCAACGGAGACTATCAATGACCTCTTGAAACTCACTCGCAGCTCCAGTAAAATCCCCGCTGGCGAAAGGTTAAGGGACGTGCCAAAATCCCACCGCTTTCGAAAACGACGAGGCTGCAAATCAGAGGTTGCTAACTATAGCGGGACAATACAACAACCGGGACATTTTAGATATTATGAGACATGATTTCTGACATGATTTCTTTGACATGATTTTACCCGAGGGAACCCTGAAAGTGTATAAACAAAAGGGTGAGAGAATGGAGAGGATGAGTACGTGTATTCACGACACAGTTGAGCAATTGCTCAATGACATGTAAGTCGATATCAAGGCAGTGTCGAATATCTGTATATAGTGCTTGATTAGTAATGCATCTTGCTGATTAATGTAACATCGCGCTCGCACCATAATGGTGGTGGTAACACAACAATGCCGCCACCCTTTTTGTTTTTGTTTTTTTCTCCTAGTTTGCTTGTATATATATATATATGGACCCGCCATCGAGTTGAGGACAAATAACAATGTCTAAAACTGCTTTTGTATCTGGTGCCACTGGCTACATTGCTCAGCATGTGATTTTACAATTACTCGATGCCGGCTACCGCGTCGTTGGATCAGTCAGAACCGAGGCAAAGGGACAATACTTGACTAAATCGTTTAATAACCCAAACTTCACCTACGAAATTGTTGCGGATATCGCGGCGCCACATGCGTTTGACAAAGCTTTAGAGAATCATCCTGACGTGACTGTGTTTTTGCACACTGCGTCACCGGTTGTGTTTACGTCGACCGAGTTCAAAAGAGATTTGTTGGACCCTGCGATCGAAGGCACCAAAAACGCATTGTCGGCTATTCAACAGCACGGCAAGAACGTCACGAAAGTCGTTGTGACTTCGTCATTCTCCAGTATTGGCGCTTTCGGCAAACATGCCAAAGCAGGCGCCAAGTTTACTGAACAAAGTGTTAATCCGATTACTTACGAGGAAAGTTTGGAGGACCCAGCCTCAGCGTACAATGGTTCGAAAACATGGGCTGAGAAGGAAGTATGGAAGTTTGTCAAGGAACAAAACCCCAAGTTTGAAGTGACTACCATACATCCAGTATACGTGTTTGGACCCAATGGTATTGAGGTCAAGAACAAGGAGGAGCTCAACTTTTCAGCTGAGATAGTTAACAAAGTGTTGAAATTGAAAAAGACGGATCAAATCGAACAAAATATCGGGTTGTTTATTGACGTTAGAGACGTTGCAAAGGCCCATGTTGTCGCTGTCGAAAATAGCAATACCAATGGAAAGAGATTGGTTTTGTCAAATCAAGACTGGACAAACGATTTGATAGCACATATTATAAACGAAAAGTTTCCTCAGGTTGATATTCCAACTGGCGATTTAGCAAGAAGCGAAAAGGCGATTGAAAACAAGGGATACACCACCGATTTCACCGAAACGGAAAAGATCCTTGGTTTTGAATACATCGACTTGAAGAAATCGGTGATTGACACCGTTCAACAAATTTTAGACGCCAAGTAGTCGAATGTAAACATTGACACCGTTTAACAAATTTTAGAAATGTAAACCATGGAGAGGTCTCAAGAATTAAATGTATAATTGTGAGTGTGAGTGAGACCAATTTTTTTCTTTCTCTTTGTTAGTCTGGTTAATCTTCCTCCCGGGGAAATTGAGAGGTGACGCGCCTAAAAATCTAGATTGCGCTCATTGTGTTTGTGTCGTTTTTTGTTTTCTTTGCATTGATCTGTTTGTTAACGTTTTTGTTTTAATTTGATGAACCACAACACTTTATTTACATCATGAAAGTCGCTAAGCTTGGTTGAGTGTGTGAAAGTGGGAATATGTTTGGATAGCGGTTGTTGACATAGTAACTCGTTTTGTAGATATGAAGAAATTCACTTTTCGAATTGTGTTGGTGATATCGAATTTGATAACACTTGCCATTTTTCTATCTTTAGTGGTAGTACTGCTTGTAAATGTACCGTTTGTTTGTTTATCAAAGTGCTTTAGTATCTTGACTGGTGGAAGAATGATTTGAATAATACTAACTCAAAGTGCTTTGGATTTATATATGACTCGCCTGAACTGATTTCCAGAAATTGAAACAATGCTATGCTGGTTACTTAATTCGAGTTTACACAAGATAGGTACCAAAATCAATTAGACGAAATATGCAAAGATAACTAGATGTTAGAGTCATTGAATCATGAAATCACCGACCGAGTGAGATTTTAAATTCTAAAGTACTGGTTCTCTCTCTTACACAATCAAAACTTATTGATTATAGTGTTCACCGTGTCAAAATGAGAATAAACTGATTTACATTTTCTAATTATACCCTATCTAAATACTCCTACCCTGAATGAGCTGAGTTGGGACGTCCAGTTTTATAATACTGATATTCCCTCGAAAAATCCCCAACTAGTTGAGTTAATTTCTGAATCTTTGCTATTCTGTCATGTACATTAGTGATCTTTGTCGAACGTTCTATTTTAAAGGCTGACCAGGTTCTTTCAAGCCAGTTAAATGCTCTTTCTTCTTCTCTCATCAAAGCATCAATGGATCTTTCTTCATTAAATGATGGTGGACGAACAGTCACAGTTTCTTCCGTTCCCTCGTATACCTGCGAGGTTTGAGTTGGAACAGCTATCGTACTTCTACCAGGCAAAGGTTGGGTTGGACTTCTAGTTTCGGAAACAACGTTGTCTTGCAAATGTATTTCCCTCTGTAAACCTCCTGTAGGTACAACATCTGTGGCCAATGACGTAGCTCTGTCAAATTCTCCATCAAAGTTTTCAACGGGACTGCCAAATTGATTAACGGTCATACCATTAAAATCCTCAACATTAAAGTCTTGATCTACTAATTCATTGCTACCGACATCTTCAACAGAATTTTCAATTAATTGACTACCATCCGTGTCTTGTTGCATACTGCCAAAAACATCATCCGAATCAATCAGAAACCACCTGCTCATTAAAGTTTGCGCCATGAATTTATCAAACATACGTTCCAATTTCTTGTTTATGTAATCGGCTTTTTCCGAATCCGCCACCATTTCCACTTCTTCTTCCAAAGAAAACTTTATATGTTCTAAATATTTGAATAACATCAATAAATGTACACAACAAGACCTTGTTGGCCTAGTTTGGCCACATGAGCAACTTCCAAATTTCAAATTACTTTCAACTGTTAACTCATACAAATGATCTTCGGATTTATATTCAAAAATGAATTCTTCTTTCCATTTGATACACGATAAAATAACTTCCTTTGGAAGATTGTTGACATGAATTACATCACTTCTTTCGGCATTAGTATGAGAAAACTCTTCAATCCCAAGCAGCTCTCGATGAATATGGCTCCAATATTTTGGTACCACTTCATACATTAACACGTATAGTAATTTGTCTGAACGAGAACTTCTATAACGACCGTCTAAAAACCTTGATTTCATTTGGGAATAGAAACTTTCACAAAAATTATTAATTGTAAATGAAGCGTCAAAAATTGTCATTTCACCAGTGAAGAGATAATTCTTTTTTGCCAACCACTGAGATTTAAAATAGTTTATAAAGCTGGGAAACCCATTTAGTTCGCTTAATAATTCATTAACTATTTCCCCGGTCTTGTTGATATCGAGGCTATAAAGAAGCCTCTTGGCATAATTTTTAGCTTTCGATCTAAACTTTTCTTCAACTTCTTTATCCTCTGATATTATATATTGATTAATTTTATCCTCCAATGCTCTCAAAACATGAAATCTAGATAAAACAACTGGACAATTTAAATTTTGATTTATTGAACAGTCAATCGTTACTTGAGTCGGGTTGAAACTATATTCATTTCTCAATACAGTCAACCAATTATCGAATGGTTCTGCTGCTTGCGAATTGGTAACCATAAAAGACACCGGGAACCCTTTTCCCGTGTCTTCGTGTCTTGTAATAAGAAGATTTAAATAACTGGCTTCTCCGTCAAACCCACTACAGGCATTGTGAGCGGCATCCATGCCACATAACTTTGGCCCATCTTTTAACATTTGTATTTGCGTCTTGTTCATAAAAATGAACGAATAAACTTTACTACCGCTAGTTGAATTCGTGTTGTGTTCATAAAAACGTCCAAACCCACCTTGATTATTTAACTCTTGAAGCCATTGTTTAACAGAGACGGCCACATTTGAATCTTTTTGATACATTTGCTGTTCAAGTTTTCTTTTACGATATTGAATATGGTGATAATTCACCAGATTTCCTTCATAGAAATACTTTTTCTCAAAACTTTTCTGAACATCATCACTCATACTGTTGCATAACCTATCATACGGTCCATTTATTCTTTTTTGAATTTCTTGATTAGAAAGTCCCATTGCTGCGAGTTTAGAAATGTCTTTTCCAATTCTCTTCCTGCTCAATTTTTGATGAAAACTCTTATCTGTGATATCATGATTATGTTGATTCATGTAAGTAATTTGATATTGTGGCCAACCTTCTTCCAACCTGATTACAATTTTGGCTTTACAGCCACATTTCATACTGCCTTTGGTCTTTCTCCTTTTTGGACTGCCAGATTTCTTCTCTTTTGGTTTACCAGCACAAACACAATGATACTCTTCGTATTTTAAAAGACCTCTAATCTCTTTTCTAGGTTTAGCATGCATTCTGTTAAAGAAAATATCAGCATCTATTGATTTCAACCATTCATCTTTTCCCTTTTCATCTCTGTGCAAAATAACCACATCGTTATCTCTTGATGTTTCAGTAGTAGGTATTGCTATCAATCTACCTAAAAAATCAGGCTCAGACATGGAGTAGAAATGTTTGAATATAACGCGTTTTGAACAAGTGTTGATCTTTTTTTTTTTTTGGCCCGATCTAGAAAATAATGCTAAATCTTTTTTGACAGATAAACCAAAACGACAAGTTAATCACCATAAATGAGGTCGCTGCTGACTTTAGTTGACGAAGATGACATGCCTTACTATAAAGTTGTTGAAGATTTTGGAGGTTACGAAGAAGGAACATCGGCGGAAGGGCATTCGTTTTATTGTAAATCATCAGTTTCAATACAAGAATATGTAAAACTCGTGTGGAAATTATGGGCAATTCATCCAATCATGTTTCATGAACCTCTAAAATCATCAAGACTTGTATGCACAAAGCACAGGAATTGCAAATTTAGATTATCAAGACGTTTGAATGGATTGACAGTTTTATATTATCACCATAATCATCCCCTTGAGGCTAGTAGTGAATTGAATCAATCAGTGACAGCGGAAGCAATTTTGACTGTACAGGATAAAATTACAGTAAATAAAGGCTTTCAAAATTTATTAGCAAGATTGAAACTTGATCCTCGTTCAAGTGAAAGAACCTTGAAAAGTTTGAACGTGAATTTTAAACAAAAAGTTGATCGTGCAGCTTCATTTGGCTTTACTTTAAGCAAGTTTTTGCTGAATTACAATCAACGTCAAGGTGACGATAGTAGAGTAAATGTTCAGGAAACATTTGGGTATGTTCGTTTTATAAATCACTTTTCAGACGAAAAATGCAAGTGCAACTTGTATATATTTTCATTAGGTAAAGTTGCACAACTAAATAAGAACAAAAATCTTGATGGGTTTGCCATATTTTGTAAAAGAAAATTGATTGGTATTATTTGTTCATCCATTGGGGTTTTAGAACCCTTGGAAATGCTTTTAAACAAGTTGCAAATAGATCCAGATGAATACTTGATAAACTGGGACAAAAGTTTACAAAATGAGTTAAAGATGAAAAAGTATCGAATTAGTCCTTCGACTATTATCACTGCTTATTATCAAGTCTTTGGATTGAAAATATCTTCGCAGGTTTCAGCAATGGATATGGTGAGTGCTGTTTGTGACGATAGTCTACAAAAAGATTACATTCAGCGTATACAGGAGCCTTCAGACAAAGATAAGTTTAATAAATTTGTTGAATTTGTTAGAGACGCTTATGAAGACTGGACTCCAGATTTCAATGATGAAAACGTGAGTCTAGATCTTGTGCTTGATATGTTTCATATTTTCAGATATAATCAGAATCAAAGTATGGAATCGGCTTTAAAGAGTTTCCTACCTTTAGATAATTGGGTAGGATCTGACTTTTCTTGGGAAAAGGAAGATTTGAATCAAATTTTGGCAGAATTAGAATACCCCAAATTGCAAGTTAAACTAGACAGGAAAAGAAAGCGGAATAGCGATGGCAATGAGTTGGAAAATGATCCTAGTCTAGCTTACAACCAGACTACAAAACAAGAGCTTGAAAGTTTGATTGGTGAGATATCAACGTGGGATCTTTCCCAAATTTGTTGGGAAAGTAATCAGAGCGATTTTGCTGGTTGTTTGTCAAGTTTACGATCTGTAAAATCAAAATTACAAACTTTATCTTCAAATCTCAGTGGCAATTCTGATACTACCACTAATGCAAGAAACAATGATAAAGCTGAAAAGTTACCTGCGAATAGGGATTATGAAGAAGAAATCAGTTCTGATGAAGATTTGTAATTTTACCATATAGGACTTTGCGGCCTACAATCCGTTTGTAAACTCAAAATTACAAGTTTATCTTCAAATCTCGGTTCCAATTCTGATACTACCACTAATGCAAGAAACAATGATAAAGCTGAAAAGTTACCTGCGAATAGGGATTATGAAACTGAAGAAGAAATCAGTTCTGATGAAGATTTGTAATTTTACCATATAGGACTTTGCGGCCTACAATCCGTTTGTAAAATCAAAATTACAAAGTTTATCTTCAAATCTCGGTTCCAATTCTGATACTACCACTAATGCAAGAAACAATGATAAAGCTGAAAAGTTACCTGCGAATAGGGATTATGAAACTGAAGAAGAAATCAGTTCTGATGAAGATTTGTAATTTTACCATATAGGACTTTGCGGCCTACAATACGTTTATAATATAAAAACAGTCTTGATTAACTTATTGATTCTTGAACAACTGTAAACTCTTACATGAATAAGTGTGAACGACGTATAGTCACTATGAGTAAATAAGCAAGATAGATGGAGTTTGTTCTTGACAAGATCGAGATCACTATATCGTTAACTATTATTCACCAATTCAACGGCTTTGAATTTATTCAACCTGGAGATTATATGCGGGGTGAAATCACAAACTAAAGTCCGAATCGGGACATGTATGGCCCATAATTTAAAAAATCAAGGTCCATACACGGACTAAATGAATATCCTAATCTGGACTTTTGATAATCTAACGTTAAAAAATAACAACAACAAATCCAGTTACAAACCGTTTAAATTCATAAAAACATTTTAGTAGGGTAATTGGACCTCTATTAATTTTCAGCTCACTTTTTTTCTGTTTTTTAATCTGTATGCGCAAAGCGCATCTAAACGGGGAGGATAAATAACGACCGTGTCCAAATTGTCTAGTTTCAGTTTCAGTTTTGGTTTCAGTTTCAGTTCGTAAAAGTGGATAAAACTCGTGTTTACCCGTATTTACAGAGACGGTATCACCACTTAAAATTACCATTTGATACACAGTGTTGAGAAAGACTGATTGTGTTTGTTACCCCTTAATTGGCCCTAATAACATAAGCGCAATAATCAAAAACAGAAACTTGTTCCATGATGGAGCAAACTGCAACCTTCAACAGTGAAGAAAAAAAAAGCAGTGAATTTTCGTAAATAATTGCAAAAAAAAAAAGAATAATGAAACCAAAAAGTCAGAGAAAAAAGATGATAAAAAGATAATGATAATGAAAATGATGACAAGCGTGACCATTTAAACGACTATTGTTGCAAATCAATATCATTTAGACATCCAGATGGAACGGTGCCCAAAGGGCGTTGTTAATAAAACAATACAAAAAATTAAATTGTCGTGCACTCGTAATCAAATGCATGATAAAACAACAACTGATAAATTTGCTGAGTTTCCTATTTAGGCCAAAACGTACACTAATTTAGATGGTCAGGTCAAAATTCTCAAATTTCAGTTTATCAACAATTAACGATGACGGTGATGATGATGATGGTGATGATGATGAAGATGCCCATGATTTTTGAAATTGGGTTCTTCGTTGCTACTACTACTCTACATACTAGAAGCAACCACCGCAATGACTGGTGCATTTGAGGAAAAAAATAAAAAAATACCCCTTAAGGCGACAATCGTTGCCCCAAGCGTCAGCCATTGAGTGGATTTGAAAGCATAGTTTATAGAATTGTTGTTATTATTGAATTGGCTTGAAATAGCCATGGTTGTTAGGCATCTACAATGTTGGAATTATTATTTGCATAGTTGAAATTTGGCTGAATTTTTATAGCCAGCAGTTATTTTTTGTACCTCCTTTTTTTTTTGTTGTTTTTTTTTTTTTTTTTTGCTTTTTTTACCACACAATTTTCCACTTTGAATATTTTCTATCAATTTTTTTGCCCTTTTATTTCCCTTCTTTTCTTTGTTTCTTTCCCAACTTTTTTATTATCCATCCAGCCATGCATAGAACTTACTCTTTGAGATCATCCAGAGCACCAACTGCCTCCCAATTGCAATCTCCACCACCACCACAATCATCAACCAAATCCAAATTCTTTGGTAAAGGCTCCATCAGTCACTCATTCAGAAGAAGTGCTGCTGGTGCTTTAGGGCCTGAATTGGCCAGAAAATTGGCCATTTTGATCAAAATGGAAAAGAACTTGATGAGATCCATCGAAATCACCAGTAAAGAAAGAAAAGATGTTGCCAAACAATTGTCATTATGGGGTGAATCAAACGACGACGACATTAGTGACATCACCGATAAATTGGGTGTTTTGATCTTTGAAATTGGTGAATTGGAAGACCAATTCATCGACAGATACGACCAATACAGAATCACCTTAAAGTCAATCAGAGACATTGAAGGTTCAGTCCAACCAAGTAGAGAAAGAAAACAGAAAATCACTGATCAAATTGCCTACTTGAAATATAAAGACCCACAAAGTCCAAAAATCAACGTTTTGGAACAAGAATTGGTCAGAGCTGAAGCCGAGTCCTTGGTTGCTGAAGCCCAATTGTCCAACATCACAAGAGAAAAATTAAAGACTGCATTCAACTACCAATTTGACTCAATCAGAGAACACGCTGAAAAAATTGCTTTGATTGCCGGTTACGGTAAAGCCTTATTGGAATTATTAGACGAAAGCCCAGTCACCCCAGGTGAAACCAGACCAGCTTACGATGGTTACGAAGCAAGTAAACAAATTATCATTGATGCTGAAAACGCTTTAGGTTCATGGACCTTTGACTCAGCTGTCGTTAGACCAACTTTGTCATTAGCCCACCACGACGATGAAGAAATCTATGATGAAGAGGAATTAGCAAATGAAGCTGAAAACTTGAAAATCACCGAAGAAGATTTCGATAAAGTCGAAGCTTAAATGAAATAAAACAACAAACTGAAAACTGAAAACTGAAAACTCAGAGGCCACCCATGGCTTTTGTTTTTTTTGTTTTTTGCCTTTTGCCTTTTGTTTTATGTTTTTTTTTTAATTTTCGTTCCAATGGTTGATGATTTGAGAGATTGAAGAGAAATAATGATCAATCATCAAAGAAAATTTGTTTAATTCTATATTTGTGATTAATAATAATAATTATATTGATTAATTTTTGATCCTTTCTTTTGCAATTTTCTTTGAAAATAAAGAGAGATTAAAAGTTTGCTAGCTTTGTTTTTTTGCAGTTGATCCACATCATAATCTTGTTTGTTTGCTTGTTTATTTGTTTATTTGTTGAGTATATGTTGCTTGTTGATTCTAATCTTACATGTATAGATTTTACATATATATATATATATATATATATATATGTATATGTAGTGTAGTGAATATCGGTTTGGTTGTTACACGGCTGACGTTTACTGAGTATACAAAATAGATATAGCAACTTAAACTTTTAGGCGCACAAAAGATGACTTTATGCAACCGAAGACAGGTTTAGACAATCTGGGTAGTTTGTACTCATGCACGACGCATGCACACACAGATGATATTTAGGTAGCCACGACCAAAGTAGAATGTAACATGCCGTAGGGATGTAGGCATGCCACCGGGAATGAGCCAAGGGGAGTGTAGACAGCAACAGCAACAGGAACTGAAACGGATGTAGTCTTTTTCAGACGATGTTGCATGCCACCGTCATATCTACGTTACACTAGCCAACGAGCCTCACCAAGGTCCATCCATCCTCAGTGAAACGCGACAAATGGCAAAACGCGAAATGTTGCAATGTATGACTGGTGTATATGCAGGTGCAATATTTACAATTTAATTTGCTACCAGCCGGCCGGCACATCACATCAACCACACCCATCAAAGAGGTGATAGTGTGAGCAGGTGGGTTGTAAAGAGTTGAAATTGGTGAGAGTGTACGAGTTCTTTAAGATCGTGCTTTATTATCATCACTAGATGATATTGTAGACGGGTGAGGGATCATGGGGGGAGATTGTGGGGATCAGCCGGGTGTTCCAAGGTGAGAGGAGAGAACCCTTGTGTGTTGTTATTGGCTCTATTGTCGCAACCATTTCGCTTGTCTCTGATAAGGTGTAAATTTGTCTATTTGTCGATTGGAACTTTTAGATATTGGTGCAAATCAAAACAAAAACATTGCAATTGCTCTCTCTTGTTTCACAGTTGCAAGTGGAACAACACAGAGAAGGAAGGAAAAAAAAAAAAAAAATAAAACAAATAAAAAAGTTTACAAATCAAAACAAATTTTTCCTTAACCACAAACCATTCATCATCATCATTTGACTCTAAAGTAGCGGATAGACATGTCTCATGAGTTTCTACACTCGTCGCCTTCGAAGGCCGACACCTCCCACCACCAGAAATCATTCACACAGACGCCAGCATCCAACAGAACATCCACATCTACTTCGCTAAACAAGTCGAGTTCAAAGTCCCAGCTCTCAGCGTCCAAGTTCATAAACCAATGCACAAACTTGACTGGATGGACGCCGTTGATATCCAAGACATACACTAACGAACAGATCCTATCGGTTAACACGACGCCCAACAAATTGCTAATCCCAGGCAATGGCCAGTCGACAACCAACAATCACGAGGGTCTAGATTACCACGGGTTCGGGTTGACCCCGTTTATAAACCATAATTTGAACATTATGGGCAGCGCATCGTCAAACTCCATCAACCACCAATTGAACAGTATCACACCTTATCACGAGAAGATCTTTCAGCAGCAGATAAATAACATTTGTGACTTTTTCATCGACTCGCCAATAAGAAACAACCTGAACGATTTACAAACAATAACACCGTCAAAGTTCAATTTGAGCAACGTAGCCAATAAAAAAGTATTACAGGACCCTTTGAAGAGCGCAACTAAAATAAAGAGATCGATAACCTTGGTGGATACACCCCCACGGCAGCCTCACAAATTGAGCAGCTTATCGAATAAGTCCGATAAGAACATAACCGAGAAGATTAAAAGCATCAAGGAAGAAACCGACAATAACAACGAAAACAACAACAACAAAAACAACAACAAAGACGATGATGATGATGACGATGACGACGACAGCAAAGTTAAGGTCAAGATAGACAATATAACCACAACAATAACAACCCCTAGCAAGCCATTAAAAGATATAACAAACAAACCAGTCAAGGTTGAGTTCCAGACTCCAGCAAAACAAAAGTTGCCCGCACCAAGCTCTCCATCGACGATTTTGGTGTCGAGTCCAGTTAAAGCCGAGACAAATGTCGATGGGATCCAAGTTAAACTGGAAAATTTACCACCTAGTCCAACTCCAGCTAAGAAAGTTGCACCACCAATGATGGGAGTTTTCAACGAATCTAAACCCAATAACAATACCAACCAAACGTCAAAGGCAAAATCAAAACCAAAGAAATCAACTAAGCCAAGTACTCAGGTACAATCAACAGCGGATACGGGGAAACTACGAGCTGAAAACAAGGCAAAGATGCAAGCTGGAATGAATAAGTTCCAGATTGTGTTGACCGATGTCCATAACTTGATAAATAAAAAGAAACCATCGAAAGAGAAGAAACCATCGTCGTCGTCATCCTTACAAGTACCGCAACACCAGAACCAGCACCAGCACCAACACCAACAGCTACAGCTACAACCACCGCCACCACCACCACAGCTAACACAGCAAACGTCGTCTCTACATGATTCCAGCATCAACACTTCAAAAGATCACAGCAGCATTTTATCAAGTCACAACAACAGTAGCATGAACACGACGCATTTGAACCTTGACCATTCATCGTTTGAGATCAACGGACTAAGTTCAACGCCAAACTCAAAGTTCTTGCTAGATCGCGTATTTGAAAAACACTCGCCAAATGCTCATAGCAGCAGCATCTACATGAACCAGCCGATGGCTCCACCAACGAAGCTGGTGGCGTACATTCCTCCCCAGCCGTACCCTTTCGTTTCAATGACGATGTCGACGCCGCAGCACCATGGCATCGTTAATTACATATCTAATTACCAAGAGCTGCATCCACACAGTCACTCGCCCGACTCGAGCTACAACTTCAACGGGTACATTTTCAACGGACACTATCTGAAAAACTTTGACGAATCGATAGAGTAGTAGTAAATAGATACAACAGCAATATAAATAACGTTCTTATACACTTGGAGACAACAATAACGCTAAAACGTTGGGTCTCTCGGTAGATAAAAATCAAGCATCCGACCTGCATTCTTGGATCACTGATATCCACACAGTCACTCGCCCTACTCGAGCCCAATTCAACAGGTCATCTTCAATGGGTACATCCTCAACGGACACTATCTGAAAACTTTGACAATCGATAGAGTAGTAGTAGATACAACTGCAAATAACGTTCTTATACATTTGGAGGCAACAATAACGCACCTATAACGTTGGGTCTCTCGGTAGCCAACAAATCAAATATCTGACCCGCATTCTTGGAATCACTAATCTCTAGCTGAATCCCCAAGTTGTTGAAAAAGTTTTTATTGTTTTCCGACAACATTCGTGAGTGTTTACCCAAGCCAACAACCACAATCTCAGGCTTAGGATGTATCTTTTCGAATATGGCCAACACCTTTGGGTTGAACTCGATCAAGTAATTCTTGAAATTTTTGTATCCGTCGGTGAGGTCGACCTGGAACGACTCTGAACTCAATAGTATCAACCCGGCCTCCTTGTTGTTCTGGGGACTCGTGATCAACAAGCCATTGGCTAGGTGGTAGCCGTTGGCCTTGACGCTCTCGATGTAATTTATTGGCTTGGATGAGTACATCAAGATGTCATTTTGCTTGAGTATGTCGGCGGGGTTAGCTGGCGGTTTTGACTTGTTCTGGGGCTGAGATAGGAACGACTCGTTGTTGGGACGCAACGACTTGCCGCCAAACAAATTTAGTGCCCTAGTGGAACTGTGTATCGACCGTCTCATCATATACATCAGATAGGTGGTGGGTTTTTTGTGCGTATATATATATATATATTTTATGCTGCTACCTACTGGAAATTTTTCTTTGTCTTTCTAACCTAAGCTTCTCTTCAATTGCCGATTGGCATTTTTCATAAACATCCATTCTTAGTGTTCCCGACGACGAAGTAGTAGACCCCTCGGAGTCCGACTCAGGCTTTGATCTTAGCTTTGGTTTCGCCACCAGGTTGTATACCTCGTCTAGTTTCATTTTCAGTATCGAAGGCTTGGTGGTCAACTTGGGCAGCGACTGCTTGTGGGCTAATTTTGTAGGCGACAACTGCACCAGGGGATGCCAACGGATATACTCCTCATAGATTCGAGTTAGTTGCACATGTTTGGCCAACTTTCTCAAGTACGACTGGATGATTTTGTTTTTAGTCTCAATCGTGATTGAAAAATTGACTGTTTCGGGTACAAACGGTTTTGCAGCTTCCAACGCCAAATTGTACCTCTTTTGATAAGGCACCTGGTGCTCGATGTATAGGTCCGACTCCAGCAATAGATGGCAGATATCATCGAGCGAAAGATTCGATAAATGAAACCTAACAAACGTGAAGTTTTTCACCGGGCGAGACTTGTAATCGACAAACTCGGGACAGGTAGTGGTACCTTTCGACGATCCGTTCTTGGTAGGCGACGCAGGACGAGATAGAATGGGTATATCGTGTACAAAACATAATGACCTAAACTTGTTCTTCACGTAGTCTACTAATATGCGATGCTCGTCGTCAAGGAGCAATGCGATAAATCCGTTCTTATCGTACACTTGATCCAACTTGTCGTACGTTGGGTTTGCGTCCTTGTATTCATCAATATACTTCAAAGTAACAATGTCCTTGTTCAAAAACGGTGCTAGTTTGTTGATCCTCAACCGTTTAAACATGTACAACAAAGATTTTATGTACAAGTTGATTGAATCCTTTGATTCATCGTAGGTTGGCACCGTTGGTTTAACCGGGGTAAACACCTCAAAGAGTCCCATCTCGATGTATACAATTTTATTCTTGATTGATGGGGGGATGTTTTTGTTTTTTTGTTTACACAAAATAGAGCGCACCCGAATTTGGAAATAGCAGCGACTGGAAAATTCAAACTTTACCCTCAACTATGTCGACCCAGTCAGGTATCACCGTTTCCGACGAATTACTCGCTGCGTACAAAAACTTGAAAGACGATGATGACTCGTTGATTGTGAAGATTTCGTCCGACCAAACTAGTCTAGTTCCCGACCCAGCCTACGTTCCCGACTCGCTGGCTGTTTTCAAAAGCTTGCATGGGTATGTATCCAAGGAATACCCGCAGCCTTCATACGTGATCTTGAGCGTCAAATCAACTCAGTACTTTGTGAGTTTTATCCCCGATGACGCTCCAATTAGACAGAAGATGTTGTATGCGTCAACGAAGAACACGATTTTAAACTCGTTGGGGTCCAACAACTTTGCTAAAAAATTAAACTTGACAATGTTGGACGAATTGACACAAACAGCATTCGCACAAGCTATTAAGGACGACGCGGAGGCGCCACCTTTAAACGAGGATGAGAAATTAATCCAGAATCTCAACGACTTGGAAAGCTTGCATGGTTATAAGAAGCCACTAGCCACAATGAACAAGACGGATATATTGTACCTGTTTGATGCCGAGTTGACGCGGGAGCTTTCTAATTTAGATGACAAGTTGGTAATTTTCGAGATTGACATTGCACAAGAGCTAATCAAGCTCGTTAAAACACTCAAGGACGTGCATGTCAACCAGTTGGTGGCTACGTTGAAACAATATAGCAATGGGCCCCAGTACGTGTTGTACAATTACAAACCCTCCAGTTCGGCGTTTATCTATACCTGTCCTTCGGGGTCGCCCGTTAAACAGCGTATGATCTACGCTAGTTTCAAGAACACGTTAATTGTCGAGTTGAATAAGTACACCACCATAGATAAGAATATGGAGGTTGGCGATATAGACGAGTTGGAAGTCTCGGAGTTGAAAGAGGATGCTCCCGTTGAGTCGAAATCAATCGGGTTGAAATTTAGCAAGCCAAAGGGCCCACGTAGAAGATAGAATCGGGTGTAGAGAATAGATATAAATAATGTATGAAGAGAAGAGAGAAAACTGAAGCAAGGGAAAAACAATAATAAAAAAAAAAAGATACAAAGATTTTATCAAGTTAAATGTCACGACATCAGTATGATTTGATACAATGCATGAAGCAACCAGGTAAAGCTCTAGGGTTGGTTTGTTTCAATTGTGATGGTAGATGTCCAATTTGCGACTCGATGGTTAAACCAACAAGCGAGGTCAAAGTGTGTCAATCATGCAGCCAGGGCTCAGTGTACAATAAATGCATCTTGTGTGGCAATTATCTAGGGATAAACAACGAAAACAGTCTACCGGCAAATTATTGCTTTGAGTGCGTTGTATTTGAGAAACACAGAGAAGGATGTCCCCGGGTGATCAATGTTGGGGGTAATAAAACAGATTCAATCTATCATAGAAGCAAGAAATGAAGAAATGAAGAAAATATACATATATATCTATTCATTCTAGTTTTGCAGCCTCGATGTTTGCAGCTATAGCAGACGCTATACCTCGTTTCCACTTGTCCTCGTAATAATCCTTATACTGCTTAAAGTCATTTAGCTGACGTTTTTTCCTCTGTAATTGTAAGTCATCAATCATGTTTCTCTTCTTTGTTATATTCTGTTGGATATCGTGTTTTATGTTTTCTAATCCTTGTAGACCCTCTAGTTGCATATTGTCAAAATCAATTTTATTCTTCAACAACAAATCCAAATTCCTCTGATGTAGTGCTGAATAACCCAACGTTGTGTATAAATTATCATAATTCATTGCTTCATTTGCTCCTGCTCCCGCTCCCTCAGCATATCTGCTCAAATCAATGCTATTCAAATGTCTATATCCCTCAGGTTCCATATCTTCGTCGTCGTCGTCGTCATCTTCTTCTTCGTCGTCGTCTTCCTCTTCTTCCTTTTCGTAAAGCTGCTGCTGATTCACCGTTAGTTCAGATGCATTATTTGTCGGGAACAATTGGTTCACCATCGGATGCAAAGGCGCATTATTGGGTATTATTATATCGTTTTCAACTTGTTCATTTGCAGTCTGCAAGTTTGTGGTATGATTAGTCAAGTTAGTCATGTTGTTGTTGAACTGGGCGGCCAACTCTAAACGTATCAACAGTTCAACGTTGGCTCGTTCTTCGGGACTAATGTTATTGTCGATGTAGGGCAAATGCTCAACTGGTTCGTAATTTATAGACACCATTATAAGACTAGTTGATACCGTGATGCGAGTGAAGGTGTATATATGGTGGCAAAATGTGGATTAAGGTGTCTCTTGTATATAAACGCCAGTGGGTTAATAATACTACGGGGAAAAAGAGGTGAAAAAGAGGAAAAAATGCTTAGTTATCGATACGAGTGTAGTGTTGAAGTATGGATGCAGACTAATTTGGTGAAATATTTTTCTCACTTGTTCCACAATGAGAGTCAAATATCCATCCATAGTCAAATCGTGTGCACCATTACTTAAAATCTTTGATTGTTCATATACACTAGTGTATGGCATAGTAATATGGGCACGAGTTGCTAATAGATGGATAAATTTCGCTTGGGATATTACGCCCTTAACGCTGGGAATTCGCGTGTTAACATGCCAAAGTGTTGCTACGCTAGGGTGAGCTTAGTTTTGTTTTGTATAGTAATTTGAATTCTCCACTTTACAAAGTGTAGGCTACATTGATGGCTAAAAAGTTTAACTCATCTTGAATTTAGGCACAGTCTAAACAAGGCATAGTTTATTTGTTCGTAAAACAAAGACAAAGTAAAAAATAAAAACCAACAAGCAGGGGATCGTGTTAATACCAATTCCTATGGCCAAACCAAATGTATACATATACACAATGCAAGGAGGAGTGGCACATAATCCAGTATACGCCAATCAATCATGAGGGGAGTATATTTTCCCATACATCTCATAAATTAGAAAAAAAAGACCCCTTCACCACCTTCAGAGAGAGAGAGGGAGAGAGAGAGAGGGAGAGAGTGTGTTGGGGGAGGATTCTCTATTCTCTATTCTCTATTCTCTATTGAAAACAGGGTGTAAAGGACTCCATTGTTAATCTTGTTCACTCCTCTGATGGTATCAACTGAGAACAGCCACCCT
The DNA here is from genome assembly GCA_030569255.1 of Insectozyma sakaeoensis. Classification (NCBI taxonomy): domain Eukaryota; kingdom Fungi; phylum Ascomycota; class Pichiomycetes; order Serinales; family Debaryomycetaceae; genus Insectozyma; species Insectozyma sakaeoensis. The sequence goes on along the minus strand of JAJMKJ010000053.1, from coordinate 50,909 downwards.
ATATATCACATAGTTTGAGCAAATTATTATCATTGCCACTCACAATAACAGCACTAAAGTATGAAATTTAATTTATTTGTTTGCAGGCGGTACCGCACCCATCTCGGTCCGATGCCAATTATTTTTTACCGCAGCAGATAAGCAAACACCGATTTTGGTTTTGTGGCATTTGCTTAAAGTTTGTTTAAATAATAACCGTTGAATTGATTGATTGATTGATGAAGATGATTACAAATCAATCTTGCTTCTCAAATTCAATTACATCCACATTTCTCAACTTTGTCTTATGTTCTATCATCTGGTGTAGCCTACACTTGTGAACATCGTTAAAGTCTATGCCACAAATCCCGCACTGATACCACGTTATCATCTTATCGTCAAAATTATTTCCATCAAGCGCCAGCTAGTCCACATTTATAATTTATAACTTTTTTTTTCTCTCTTTTTTTTCTCGTTTTTATTCCCACTATATGATACTTGTATTTCTGTAACTGTATCACATTAGTTTCATCCTGACTTGTAACTGTACACTCTGGGAGAAACTGATTGAAAAGCTTCGTTAGTGTAGACTTTGAAGCTAGATTCAGATTTAATATATATTATTGTAGATTATTGCCATTCCTAACCATCTTCCGGGGAGCTGATTTATACATGCTGAGCTGATCCAGTATTGTTGATTGAAACAATACAAAGAGAAATAACGTCAACATTCATCGTTGCAATATTTTGCCATCAGGGAGTCCACACAATCAACTCACACAAGGCAAAAAAATTGAAACTTGTAATTCGATTCAGTGCAGTTAACAGTTTAGATCGGTATTGTATAGATTAACATCTCTCATTTTAAAACACTTTGGAAACATTTGGCAAATGGGATTAAAACAGAGTTCAAGTTAAGCAGCCAAAAGCTTCAACAAACTTGATGGAAAAAGAACTGCCTGTGAATAAGGCTTGAACTCCCCACGACGGTTCACTATGGGTTTAAAATTAAATAGAAAATATCGTTTCGTAACTTAAGTTTATTTTATAATATATGTTTGTTATATATTAGATTAGTATACAATTAATTTTTAATAATGCTTCAAATCAATTTATTTGTCTAAAACATCAGCATCGTATCTGGTTTTGAACCATTGAATGGTGTCTTCTTTGTTAGTTTTATGTGAGTTACCAATGGTTGATCTAGCTCTTTTTCTTCTTGTGATTCTAGCACCTGCTCTACCCATAACAACGTAGAAGTCCATACCGTAAATACCGATACCTGGGTCATATTTGATACCAAGATCTATGTGTTCGTCAATACCGAAACCAAAGTTACCAGTGGCTGAGAAATTTTTGTCTCTCAATTGATATTCTTTGACTTTCAATCCTCTTTCCAAGATTTCTTCAGCTTTTGGTCCTCTGATGGTGACGTGGACTGAAATCTTTTCGTTTCTTCTGATACCGAAAGTTCTAACGGTGTATCTAGCTTTTGAGTGGACTGGGGTTTGACCTGATAATTGTTCTAAAACTTTTGAAGCTCTGGTTAATCTATCACCGGATTCACCAACACAAATGTTTAAGACTAATTTTTCAATACGCAATTCACGCATAGGATTTTGAGCTTTGTCAGACTATCAAACTGTTAGTACTTTGATTTTGATTTTCAAATGAAACGGCTGTAGGACTCGTGGTGTTCTGTTTCTCCTTGTAATGTGGTGCCCTCATCCAACGCAACTCTCCATTCATTGATTATCTTGTTTTGGTACATACCATCTTTGCTATTATTTATCGTTTACTAGAAAGGATTTGAAACTTTTCAAAAGAATTTTTCGACCAAGACTGTTTGATTTTTTTTCTCCATAGTGTAAACGATGCGCACTGTTTAAGAAAACAGCACGTGCGTATCACGCGATTTATACTAAAATAATTTTTACAGCCCTATAGCGCACAAAACAAACTTAAACATGTACATGTATATGTACATGTATATGTATATGCTTACCCTTACGGTGAGATTCTGGTGAGACTTCCCCCTACAGTCTGACTCAAGGTCAAAACAGGTTCATTGCAATGTTACATTAATATTTAATTCTATACTTGGCTAACCTTGTTCAACCATCTACATTTGCAAATGACTGTTCTTTTTCTTTGATATCCCAGAATATATCACCAACATTATGATTACCATGATAAGTCCATCCATCTTCATTGACGTGATACAAGTTGATTGAACCCCCGGAGTATGCGTCTCTGTGAGTAGCGGCCAATATACTTCTTTTGCCCAAATACAATGCTTCCTCAACAGTCAAGTCCCATCTGTACTCACTGTCCAATACACCGTAGGCAAATGTTTGACCAGACCCAACACAAAACAAATCACCCTTCAATCTGGTACCGTCGGAATCAACGTAATATATGGTTGGACCTTCCTTTTTGGTGTGTCCACAGATCATTGTACCCATACTCAACCCCATCCCCTTGTACTCATACACTAAATTGCTCAAGATCTTGGATGCAGCAGCAACTGATATTCTCTCCTTCTCTCTCAACTCGTGTAGTCTACACTGGGTCCCCAACCATGTCTCCCAGAATTGACAGTCAGCTGCACCACCCGCCATGGTGCCCAACAATTTAGGATTTATTCTAATCACCTTGTTGACCGTCTGCGATGCTATCCAGTTTCCAGCGGTGGCCCTGGAGTCAACGGCAACTATGATACCTTCCTTGAATCTGAACGCTAACGTGGTCGTACCGTGGGCTATTTTGATCTTACAATCTGGGTTCTTTGAATCATCGGTGTGTGCCCTCAAGAAATCGGTGGGCTGTGAGATTGGAGGAATTGAAATCGATGGCGCCAAGTTCAATTGTTTCAATGATGTGCGTGAATCGTGAACTTGTTGTATTTCAGAGAGCACATTGTTGTTATGGGAAAATTGTTGAGCAATGCTATTCATGTTGATTTGCCACTAAATAATTTGTGTTTTCGTTATTTTTATGCGCACCAAAAATCGTGATGAAGATTAAAGAGAATTACAGTGAAAATAGTTTCACTATAAAAAAGTAGTTTTTAAAGTTTGGCTCTCAAGGAACCTGAAATTTTATATGTATTTAGTTTTCGATTTTAGGCTTCTTTGTAGTTTGATCGTTATCATCCGACTCGAATTCTCTTTTCGTAAACGTAGGTTTGTTGGATAGAAATGTTGGTGCTGGTCTTGGTAATCCACCTGCGCCTGCACCTGGTGGTTTTCCAAAAGCTTGAGGTCTTGGTGGTTTACCAAAAGAATTTTTACTAAAACCGGGCGGTTTACCAAACGATGGGGGTCGTGATAACGAAGGCGACGGCGAAGCACTAGTTGCAAGCGATGTTTGTGGTGGTGGTTGTGGTGATGATTGTTTTGGTGATGATGATTGCAGTATTTTGGGTTTCGACTCGCTGATTGGCTGCGAACGAGCTTGTACTGGTGACTGTGATTGAGGATGTGACGTTACTTGTGGTGGTGGTGGTGAGGACGATGATATTATTGATGGTGTTGTTAATGGGGCTGGCGCTGGAACGGAGGCTGGTATTGCTGGTGTTGTTGGTGTTGCTGGCGCTGGAGATGATACCATGGTTGGTCTGGGTACACTCTCATGTTCTTTAATTGACTTTGTCAATGCAATATCCAAGATTTTACTCACTTGCTGAGGGGCTCTCTCGACTAAAAAGCCCAACGCGTTATCTACGCATCCTGCTTTTGCCCCAATGCTGTTGACCTGGGCTATTGTTGTAGCTAATGCTTTTGTGATCAATGTCGTTGCCGTTTGCTTATCGTAGGTCAATTTTCTTGCCTTGTACAACACAAACAATTCTTTACGCAAATATTCTAACGACTTTTGTGTTTTTGGATCATCCATAGATGGCGCCGATGAAGTCTTGGGCTGTTGTGGTATTGGTGATTGCTGAACAAGTGGCTTTGATTGACCATTTGAAAACACATTCTGTACTTTATTATATGGCGATGGAAATGTTTTGCCAATTAGATTTTGTGTTTGCTGAATCTCCAATCTTTGTCTCTGTCTAAACTCTTCCTGTCTGATCAATTCAGCTTTCTGTCTTGCTTCAGCCAACTCCTTCTGCTTCATTCTCATATTCTCTCTTTCATTGATGTATAACTCATCCATAGCGTATAACCAGTCAATACCCCTCTTCGCTAACCTTTTATAGATTTTGGTAAACTTGATGCAATGGCTGACTGCAAACTGCCATCCATCAGGACAATACTTGTAATAAGGATATACTTCTTTGATAGCCTCGGTGATTTCATTAATTGTCAATCCGTTTCTTGCGGCATCGGTTCTTAAAACATTAGTAACCATGGATCTGAAAGAGATGTTTGGTTTCGATCTGAATGGCTCCGGTATTTCCTCTAATGAATAAACCTTCTTGGATGACTTTCTTGTGGACTCTTTCTTTATCTTTGGCTTTGGGAACTTTGAAGGTTCCTCAATTGTTTTTGGATAGTTGAACGTGGATAGATACCATCTATCGCTTACTGTTATCGCTCTCAACGGAGGTCTGGACCGTATTGCAGCCGGTTCAGATGTTATAGGTAGTATAGGCGCTTCCAATTTGATCGGTGGTGGAGGTGGAGGTGGTGGCGGTGGAGGTAATGGTGGTGTCAATTGTTTTGGCATTGATGGCGGTATTATAGGAATAGAAGTGGTGATCTTGCCATTGATTCTTGCATAGATCGAAGACGAGGCTGGTGGCTGAATGGAAGCTGGCTTCCCCATTAACGGGGTAGCCCTAGCTTTTGAATTTCTCCTCTGGACTTGTTGCAACTGTTTTCTCTTCTTTTCTTCTTCCAATTGTCTTTTGCGTTCTTCTTTTTCTTTCATCAAGTTTTGATCATGAGCATTTATCAATGGTGCCAAATTTGCAATTTCCTGGTTCAACACGTGCAAAGTCGAATCAATCTCCTTGATCTCGTTATCAACCTGTATTCCTTTTACCAATTTATCCAATTCTTCGTTTTCATCGTCATCTTCAATAGCTGACTCGTTGTAAGACAATTTCACCAAGTTTGATGAATTGGCGCTATCATCTTCGTCTAATAAACTTTGGATCTGAGCATCTAATAAATCAGAGTCTTCTTCGTTGATGTTGAAATCAACACCTAGATCTTTCAACAACTCATTAATCTCGTCGCTGGCCGCTTGCGACTTCCTTCTAGCATTCGATAGCCTTCGTATTTTTAGTAATGAATCTCTTCGGCTCATGGACTTTTTCCTTGGTGCAACTGTCGTTACAGATTTTTGTTTTTTAGGTGAGCTTTTCGGGGTTGGACTCTTGGAATACAAGGTGGACCTCAAATTGATGGCATCCGATGGATTCAATTGTTTATTTTGTTTTTCATTTTCATCGTCGATTTCAATTGAAGGTAGTACAAATTTGAACGGTATGTCCCCGATTTGCAATTTAGTGCCATCGTTTAACGGAATAGTCAAGCCCTTTTCCACAAAGGTGTCGTCGATAAATGCTCCATTACGACCTAGTATGGAAATCTCGAATCGTTGCGTGCCAAAGTTGTAGAATATCTTCGCGTGTCTACGACTAATTGCTTTCTTGGACGATAAATGGACATCAACATTCTGTTGTAGTAACTCATCGTTGGACTTCCTCCCCAACACAACCTGCAACGTTTGCACAAAAAACGTAAAGCTGTCAAAGTCCAATCTTGCATATGCTGAAATTCTGCTACCTTCATTAGAGTCGTCGGCATTCTGGACAGGTAGAGCCGGTTCCGAAAACCGCTTCACAACATCCTTGTGTGACGCACTTTTCACCTCATTCGCTTGTGGGGGGTGGTGAATTTTGGGAGAATTGAGCGTTGTTGTCGCATTCGATTTATCATGTGGGTCCACGCTGAACAGTGAATCCAAAGGTTGTGACTCTTTTCTGTCGGTTTTGAAAATATTATCCAACTCATCGTCCAATCCTAACCCTTGTGGGTTCAGCAAGCTATTTTTTTCAACCTTGACTGGAGAAGGATCGCTTCGTGGAGATTGCGTTAGATTTCTGTCGACGTGTTGATGATTCTCGGGTTCTTGTTTTATTGTAGTTTCTAAATCATCATTTAAACTACTCATGTTCTTATATGCGTTTCTGTGTGGCCATTAAATTGAGTATTTTGTCCTTGTTCTAAAGTGTAATGTTTACTCCTAATAGAGATGAGATAAACGTTTTTTTGTTGTGAGTTTTTCTCTACTTAGTTTCACCGCAGTGTTGATGATTTTCCATTATGCCAAAAACCTGTGATTTAGATTAGCTACAATATAACCGTCGTGTATTGGATATACATATGGGCTGTTCACCTTGGGAGAGTTTCGAATTGGATTTTATCGAATGTTGATAAATGACATAGTGGGAGGTGACACATCGTTAGAGAAAAATCGATAATAACCAATTGTAAGAGAAACAGTGGCTGGATAAGAATCCATCAGTGAATACGAGTCTGTATCTCAACGTATGCCCGAGCATTTCAAATTTACACCAATCAGTGTAATCAGAGTAATTGCAATTTGTCGTACGGTGAGACGAGACTTTGCGACAAACACATTAGCAAAGATTAGAAAGCAATCAGTAATGGAATACTGCTTTTGGTATATATATCTTTTCAATCCATCGCAACTACGGGCACAAGTTGTACCATGTTCATAATTGGCGCATTTATACGCGTTTGTTACCGCCCATTTTCACATGTTGAAACGGATCTATACAAGAGGAGAGAAAGTCACCGTCGAAGGTAATTCTCTATTTAATCGATTACAGTGCTATCTCATTAGTCTGGATTAAAATGTGTTTCAGTGAGTTGTGTGGCCCAGCTTCACACTAGACACCTTAGAGTTATCCATGGACGTTTAAAGAATGAGGGACAAGTTTTCATCAGTAATTATACTCATTCTTGTACCACTACCACATGTTATATATACCCGAGTTTTGGTTGCAAAATCATCACCTCTGTCGTTTGTCACCTCAGGAGAAGAGAAGAAAAAAAATTTAATCTCATCAGTACCAAAAACCTAGATGGCAGGGATTAAGAAAAAAACATCATTAAGAGACAAGTCAACGAAAAAATCTCTGATATCGTCTAAAGTTTCTGAGTTTAGAGCTCAAAATGACGATTACCATGAAAACCCAATGCTCAAGTTGGCTAAATCAACAAAGAAAGAAAAACAACAAACTAAATCAGACAAATTTGTGTCTCATTTAATGAACAAAAATACTTTCAACACGTCGGGGAATATCAGTAAATCGTCACTTCGGAGGAGGAAAAGAAAAGAAAAAGAACAGCTAAAACCAAAAATGGACGAGTTGCTAATGAACTTACCCACCACCGATCAAGACAATTCTAAATCGGATAAAGTGACCAATGTTGTGACTAAAGAGTATATAAAGTCATCCAAATCGAACATGAACAAGCCAAACCCAACCAAATCAAGTGGGCTAAAACAAATCATGAAAGAAGAAAGCAAGAAATTCAACAGTGTTTTGAAAAATCCAGAATTCAGATCATCGCCCTTCGATGCTTTGAAAAATGCAATTAAACAGAATATGAAACCATAAGAAGCATAGAGAATGGGAGAGAGAAAAAAAATGTGAAAAAAAAAATATCTGATGATTGCTGCTTCAATCGCTCCAAAACCGTCGGCATGTTACTTTGGCTCAGTTGCTAGTTCCGGTCGCTTTGCAAAATGTAAATAAAAAGGCCTTTAATTCAGTATTTCTAACGATGCAACTGGTAGTGTGGGGTTAAATAGTGTCATTTATTGTAGGATACATAAAGCATTGGCAAAAATTTTGTCTAGATTTCAATTTTTTAGTTTAGGGGGTAGTCAACAACGGTATGTTAATACCTCTTAAAATATTATTGGTGAGGCCAAAAAAAAAAAATAAAATAAAATAAAAAATAAAAAATAAATAAAAACGCGACACAATAAATTATTTTCTAGAATGTAAACACACCCTGCTATTTGCCAGGATTGAAAACTTATATCCCACTTTGTTTAAAGTATACAAAAACTATAATTATAAAGCAATCTTTGTCAAAGCATTCAAATTAGAAAACAGCAGTTTCTACTAGTGAATATATAAAACACTCCTCTATTGTAGTCATTTTGTGCTAGGTTACTATTGTGTAGGACACAATAAATCAAAACAAACTCAAAGAAAAACAAAACATAACAAAGAAAACAAAACAAAACAAAAAAAAAAATTTACAACGTTTAAACCAATTATCAAATTATCAAAACCCACTAATACTACCTCATCCGTTTTTTTAGTTCATCTCATACAGCTTATTCGATTCAATAAGTTAGATTTAATTTAATTCGTTTCAATTTTATTTCTTTTCATTCACTACTTGGGTTGTATAATTGAATTATAATGGATGATTTTCATCCCAATATCACCGGTGGTATTCAAACAACAATTCATGAAAATAACAAAGATAGCATATTGAACCCGCTAAATGACATACTGGACGATAGCATAGTTTCCAATTCCACGGTCAATTTGTCTAAATCAACTACAAACTATCACTTGTATCAGCAACAATTGAAAATACATCCCGATTTTGAATATAATAAACACAATGAATCCATATTCGATGATGAAAATGTATTTCCATGTTTACCAGTTACCAACTCAAAAGAGGATTTGGTTAAATACGACACAAATAATCCCGAATTGATCAATCATGCAACAGTGAAAGCATTGATTGTTCAACTAACATCTCCAGAAATTATAGACTATAATTTGATTTGTGATTTCTTCCTAACCTTCAGGATTTTTACAAATAGTCTGCAAGTTTTAAATTTACTATTAACAAGGTTGATATGGTCTGTGCAATATATCAACTCAAACAATGAAAATAACATAAAAATAGGCAAGTTAGTATTGTTACGAACATTTGTTGTCTTGAGACACTGGATCATCAACTATTTTGTTGACGATTTTAATGATGACAACCAATTGTGTGACTTGTTCTCCTCAACAATGAATAGTATCACCAAAGAATCCAACCTAATAAATCAAAATGACATTTTTATAACCAAGATATTTGGCGATTTGAAAATTCATTGGTTGACCATAATTAATAAATTCTGGTCCTTGAATCTTGATTTAGACGCTATTCTGTCTCAGAAAGATAATTACAATTACCAGTTGCCTTTAACGACAGAAATCGTTGCTAATAAAAAGCTTTCCAAATCTAATACCGATATGTCTATACATACCAATCCTTCATATCGTCGTTCGGCCATGCTTTCATTGTATGATCAAAAGATTCATCATAAAATGCTAATCTTTTGTGACAACAAAATACAGGAAGATAATCCACAATTTTCGGTAAATAATCTATTGTTACAACATCAATCATCAAGATTGTCTATAAATAATAAAATACAGGAGATCCAATCACAAAAAAACTTGATCAAATCTCCAGCAACAGCATCATCGTTTACATTTACAAAGGTCCAGACCCCAACGACACCTACAAAGAAATATAATGAAAAACGACTTCTTACACCAACCAAAAGACACAATCACATGACCATCAAAGATTCAGCATTAGAGTTGAAGAAAACAAAAACAATGCTGGACGAAGATAAAGAAAATGAAGTTTTGCAGGTGACACCTACCAAAACGCAATTGACTAAGGCTGGCTTTTCAACCAACGGAAATGTAAAGTTACCATCATCTAAAATCACCAAGATCATCCCGCCCACCCCAGTGAAGAAAATGGATATTGTAATAACGGCACCACCAAGGAGATCCGATACATTTGTACAGCCAGGTAGTATATCCTCCGATGGTGAATTTTCAAGGAGAAATTCAATCAAGAAATTGATGGATGGCTGGAAGAAAACACTATCTTCGCCTTCTTATGGTAAGTTATCCAGAGACAATTCATTGACTAGTGAGAAAGATGAGAGTTTGAAACAGTTAATTTCTAATGTTTTGCACCCTGATATCGAGAATAGAATTGATGTATTGAGTGCTAGAATCATTGATGAGTTGGAATATCTAATAAGGTATTATATAAGTTCTGCCAATGCGAGCATTATTCATGAAGACGAGGATAATTTTGTTGATGTGCCTGAAAATTTTGACAATAATGATGTTGATTTAAGACCAATTGAAGTTTCATCACCCAAAAGCAGAGAAAGTGATATGGACATCAATGATCTTTCCGAGCTAAACATCATCAAGATAGATAACTTGATAAATGATAATGAAAACGTACACACGATCAAAGTTCAAAGAGATGACGAAGACATAGCCACCAACAACATTTTGGATGAAATAAATTCGGTTGCATCAGAGTCTTTCCAAAAACCAACTAGTATCAATTGGAATGACGAAGAGAATGTCGATTTGGAAAAGTCTGCCGAGGAAGTGCAAAATAAAGAAGACGAAGATGAAGACGACGATGAAAGAGATAATAATAATGACGATGAAGAAGAAGACTATGACGAGTTTGATTTTCTGCAAAAGGATTCAAATTTTTATCCCGAATCCAATTTTAATAAGTCTGATGAAGTAGCATCCTCAATTTCAACTCCAAGTAACATAACACAATATGATGCTGAAGTTGCTGATTTAGGTATTGCGTTGAGTCCACAACTGTTCAAGCCAAAGAGAATCAGTTTCTGTGAAAATTTACCCAGTCAGCTGTACAATACTTACAGTAACAAAAGATTGTCAGTGCTATCGAGGAGTTCTAGTGGGTTCAAACGAGATTCAGCAAAGTCATATATAAGTTATGATTCAGCGTTTTCAATGTCTGACTCCAATTCGACAAAATTTGTACAAATAGAAACGGCTGGACTTCGTAAAAAGACAGGTTTTACCAATTTACGCATGGGGAAAGACGAGAGTCTAGTGCGAATTTTATCACAGAGTTCAAGGATAAGCACCAGGTTCAGTACCTTGTGTGCGTTGACTGAATTGCCATTTAACGAATATGACGAAAAACGTGAGCTGAATGACTTGGCTGATAGCTCGATATTCTCGATGAACATCAAATCGTTCAAGGAGTCATTGCAATCAAGAACCGACTCGTTGACTAACTATTCTGTTGCTATACCGGGTATAAGTAACTATGCATTAAAAGAGTTGGCGGCGATCCCCGATGAAACGATTCAATCTACGGATGATCCTGTGGAGTATGCCTTGCATAAACTAGAAGGTAAGCAGCAATCGAAACTGACGTTGAAGTCGAGCAAAATGCAAGTAAATCATGACGACACGCAAGACATATTGGATCAAATTGAGAATGCAAATACAGAAGATGCAATCACGTATGATTTCACAATGAATGAAGTTGAAACTCCGTTGACGCCATTGAACAACTCGAATAAAACCAATGTCGATGACACCACCACAAATCCAACTTCGTCGACGCCGAATTTGGAATTGGAGCCACCTACTAAATTTAACGACAGTTATGAATCGCCCAAAATCATTCTTGATAACTACTCACCATCCAACGATTTATTATTTATTGACAACATTATGAATTCGAAATCTCATATATCGTTTGTATTGTCGTTTGATTCAAATTCGTTGGCTAACCATTTCACAATGATTGAAAAGGATATGCTACAGGAGATTGACTGGAAGGATTTGATCGAATTGAAGTGGAATAGAGACTTGACGCCGGTGAATTCGTGGCTTGAAATTATAGTAAATGACAACTATTACCACAGGAACAAGGGGGTAAACTTGGTGATTTCAAGATTTAATTTGATGGTCAACTGGGTTATATCAGAAATTCTATTAACTGTGGATGAAGCGGAGAGAATCAATATAATATCGAGGTTTATTCATGTTGCGCAAAACTGTTTAATACTACAAAATTATTCAACGTTGATGCAAGTTATTCTTGGGTTAACATCTCAGAAAGTCCAGAGCTTGAAGTCGACATGGAGGAACTTGTCGCCAGGGGATATTTTGATGTTGAAAAACTTGGAAGAGTTGGCGTCGCCATTGAAGAACTTTTTGAACATTAGATTAGCCATCAATCAAATCAAGCCCAGTGGAGGGTGCATTCCGTTTGTTGGGTTGTATTTGTCTGATCTCACCTTCAACTCGGAAAGGGCGTCGGTTTTGAAAAAGTATAACCAGGATAACGTGGAGAATAACTTGATCAATTTTTCAAAGTTTAGAACATCGGTGCATATTGTCAAGTCGTTGAGTCAGTGTATCGAATGGTCTAATAATTATAATTTGACAGTCCAGCAGGAGCTATTGTCCAAGTGTCTTTATATAAAGTCGTTGGATGAAGAGGAGATGAATTATTGTATAGACTTTTTAAAAAATACATAATTAATCAGTACAGCAAAGTAAGAAAGTGGGTGGTGAATAGGTAAAGATGTCGGTGGGAAAAAATCGAGACTAGCTTGTAGCTAACTGACCAATCAACTATGTAGCAAACGCCGGTGTAGTGAGTTGAAACAACAATGCACCGTTGGTGTAGTTGAAAGCGAGAAAGTGTTGACCTGGATTTTCACAAGGTGCTCCTGCGAATGGCGCACTATTCGCACGGCGAACTGTCAACGCGGGATTTAGTCGTTGAATGCGGTAGAAGATTTGAGCTAGGGTTCCATCGCTAGGCGGTAGGAGGTCTCCGGTTGAGAGGATTGCTTATTCATATTAAACGTTTATTACTAATCAGACACTCATTATATTTTGGTTTTGCAGCATGCTTTATCCTCCTCGGATTGAACCAACGTTGACTTGTTAAAAGCATTCGTAGACTGTGGGATATCCAATGCTGGATTCTTGTCAAAGAAATTAGCTGGAACCAACTGGATGTTGTGAATCTCAACTGGCATCACTGGGAAATCTTCAACTCTTGGGATATGTGTGAACCCCAACGTTGCCCAAACTACCAAATCATCGTTCCTGACATTATCAGTTCCAGTGACCCATTCGCCTAAACCGGTATCCTTCTGTGATTGATTGGTAAACTCACCAGCAGCAAACAATTGGTGATCGTTGTATTTAGTGACCCAAATTTGCTCGGTTGCAAATTTTGCTCGCTTACTGTTGAACGAGTCCTTGTCGGCCAACAACATCTGTCTAGCTGGCATTTGGACTTTGTACCCAACTGGAGTCTTGGATACCGGGTTAATGACATTTTCATTGATGATTTTGTACGTTCTGTTTGTAAATGGTGATTGTTCAATGTGGCCCGATGTCTCAACATAATTTCTTTCACTAACAAATCCAATGCCGTATGGATTGAAACTGTCCCTTGGCAACTTGACAGCGTCATCGTAAACAACAGTGTTCTTGTGTCCATCAATGGCTGGGTCAATTCTGAACGATAAGATATGTTGATGGTATGCAGCCATAACGTTGGGACCAACAACTGTACCCCATGGAACCTTGACGTTTTCGTCAATTGGCATTGTCGATAAAATACCAGTGGCTCTGGTTTCAATATCAATCAAACCATCAGTGGCAAATTTAAGATTGATGATATACTCGTAATTGGCAACAGTAGCAATGGTTTGAACAATGAAAATTCTCCTTCTGGCAACAACAGCATTGTTGGTTCTGTAGTTTACATGCTTGTACAACAATCCATCATCTTGTTCGTGCATACAAACAGTGTTTGGAATAACAAATGGCTCACCATTGGCATGAATACCATGTCCATCCAAGTATTTGATAACCCCCAAACAATCACATCCCAAAGCAAGGTGGTTACCATTGACACCAAACCCACAATCACCTAAATCAAATGCTTGTTTTCTATGGTATGGAGCTCTTGGATCACCGTATGGAACCGTCATTTCACTCAATGCAATTCTGTACAAGATTTGTCTACCTTTGAACCAAACATCGTAAACTGCAAATCCTTCCCTTGAAGTAGTACTGACTCTGAATTCCCACCCTTGCCAAAACACCTTGTTACCTTTAACTTGGAATGATGGACCTTCCGGTTGGGTAATAATCAATGGCTTGACGTCTCTCATTTGAGTTTCACCATTCAAGTCTGGATGGTATTCAACACATGGAACTTGTTGCCACTTTTGAGTTGGAATAGTCTTGGCGTCAAATCCACCAGGTAAATAATCAATTCTGACAAATTTCTTTGTGAAACTTTCAAAAACTGGGGAGAATTTCAATGGTAATGAGTAATGATTCGATTCAGTGTGTCCGTTACCAGCTAAAACATACATAAAGAATTGAACCAATGGTCTTTTCTCATTTGGATCATCGGTAGCATAAATCCATGGATCGTTTCTAACGGTATAACCTTTTGGCAATTGAAGAGCTTCAATTTCAGCGACAACTTTTGGATGTTTCATAATGTATTCTTCAAATTCCATAAAATCTTCTGGCAAAACTGGTCCAACAACACCTTTTGGCAACTGAGTTTTAGTAATTACATGGCCTGCAGTAACATTAACTAAAGCTTTATTGAATTCTAAGGTGTTTGTGTAGTAGTAACAGTATAAAATTCTTGGAATAGCCGGAGTTGGCAACCCTTCTCTTTCAAGGTCCAAATATTTAATCATGTCCTTTTTTGGTGGATCAACCCTGTCGATCTGAACAAAATGAACATTAGCTTCTGCTGGGTAAGCATCTTTAACTAATTTCGAAGCCAATCTAATTTCAAAATCTTTGGCAGATTCAAATGGATGAATTGATGACATTAATGTAGTAATGAATTGAAATTAAAAGATATAACAAAAAATCCTATTGACAGAAGAGGGACGCAAGTAATATTTATACAATTTACAAATCAATCATAAAGTGAAAAAAAAAAATTAAAATAAAAAATTTTAAAGTCTTATCGGTTCAATCGATACTTCTGTATTCTAAGTTGTAGCGGTTAACATGAAGAACAAATCGTTTTGATTGTCCCAATTAGTCTTGTCCGAATTAGGAAAGTGGGTACGATTGCATACAAAAAGCAAAAAAAAAAAAAAAAAAAAAAAAAAATTTACAGTCAAAAGAAATGGAAAATATTATAAGTTACTTGATAGTTGGAGTATATTCGTATCTAGTAAGTATAACCTCAAGTTACATATTTTGCAAGTCCGAAAACTAATGACTAGTTTCTTACATACATTTACAAAATATGAATTTGTTTGATGTTTAATTCCATGCCATGTTTTTGTCTCTACTCTTTGACCTGAAGAAAAAAAAAAAGAAAGCGCATTGGTAACCACTTGCCTAGTTAGGAAATGAGTTTCGCTTTTGAAAAAATTGTAATGAGAGATGACTATAACCGACTGTACAAATCTTATTGTTGTTCAGCTTGCATTCGAGTATGTAAATTAGATTCACAACTTAGATTGACTGACTCATAAGTAATAGTTCTGTTACTTTTACTTTTTAAAGATTAGACGAAAATAAATACGAATCAAGGCAAAATTTGCTAGTCCAGCTGGCATGAAATTACAGATTGAAACAAAGTATTGAAGTTTTGAACTAATACAATATTTTATTAAATGTTCAATAAAAGGGTAAGAAAAAATAAACCCACCCAAAGACTGGACCAATTCAAAAAAAAGTTGGTCACTATATGGTTTGTAATAATTAAAGAAAACAAAGACAAGGAAAAAACATTTTCAAGTGTCTAACAAATCTTTTAGATAGCGCTGTAAACTTGTCTACATGACCGTTTGATTGAATGGTAAGGGGGTAAATCTAAAATATCAGCAGAAAACCTAAAGGTGCTGTATACATTGGTGATGGAGTGAGAAACTCCGCAAACGTATTACATTACCCTACTGACTATTCAAAATGAGACATGCAGATATATAACAAATTCTATATACTTCCAAACCCTTTTCTATTCAGTAAGCTAGGGGCAAAACTTGTTCATTCATAATGCCAACAAGTTAACTCTATCAAGTATAATCTCCAGGAACTTTTCCATTTTGAAGTAAACGTAGTTGAAATTTGAAATACTAGACATGGTAGAATAAGTAGATCATCATCCTTTACTTGATTGTGCTGATGCAAAATAAAAATTATCCCTAATTGTATAAAGTTTGATCAAACATTTGGTTTTGTTGTAATGTCGCTATAATGTGGGGTAGAAATATTGGGAGAACACAATACAAATTTATAGTATGATAAAACACGTGACTGACTCGAAAATAGATATTTTCTGTCTCAACAAAAAGTTAATTTTAAAAGAAACTAATTTTGATAAATTGAAGCTAGACTTTCATTTAAATATACATTTCTAGACATTATAGATTCACCATAAACCAGAAACATTTTTATCGAGCACAACAAAAGATTATTATGAACTCGTCAAAGAATAGAACTAAAGACTCAAGAATTTATTTGGCGGCCTTGATAGCAACTTCTGTATTTGCTGTTGGATACAAAATATATGATACCTACTTCAAACAAGACCAAAGCCAGGATTCAGAAGAGGATAGAAACAAATACAGCATTTCGAAACGATTTTTGAATAAATCAGTAGCAATCACATTGTCATCAAGCTTTCTATCGTCCAATTTGCCTTTGAATGAAATACTAACTTCCTCAGAGAATATGATATTTATAATACCACCGAATTTGAATGAAGATGATTTGAGTTTAACTATTCCACCAAATTTTAAATTATTAAAGTGCTCTAATCTACAAGGCTACTTACAAATCTTGAAGAATTTGAAACCAGACTTGTTGTTATTGTGTAGTGACGATCTCGGTATAAATTATTCAAAATTGTCAAATGACTTGAATAACTTTATTAGCAAGATTGTTAACTTGGAGCAAAACAATTTTGAAGAATCGTTTACAAAGTTGTTACTTGTGTAATGAAATATAAGTTTGTTTGATTGGATTTGGTTCCGGTAGATATCTCTATGATCATAATGTTCGCTGCTTCTTGAACAAACAGTTGGTTATCAGTACAAGCACCAATTTTCTGATTCCCAATAGCCGTTAGTTCTGAACCCGGCGTTGAGTTAGTCTAAAATTTTCTTGCAGAAAAGCAATAAATCGCAATCCCGGAATTTTTAACAATTATTAGATCATTTCTGTGAAGCTGACGTAACAGCTCCAAAAAAAAATATGCCATTTTCGATATGTTCGGTTTTTGAATTCGTCAATTTAGGGTGCCTCTTTTCTGCAGTTGCTGCTGCTGATTTCCTCGCATGAAAAGAACCAAATTGAAATTTTTCTACTCCATTCTCTTTCGAAGCAATCAATTGTACTCAATTGTTCGTTTTCTTCTGTCACGGTTTCGACTGTAGGAAATGAGGGTCGAAAAATGGTGTGCTAAAAGAGATGAAGACAAACTGTAAAATTTTGGTAGAGTAGATTGACTCGCCGGTTGAAAAATTAGTATCCCAGACACATCTTGCAATGCCGTGTTGCATCAATTGTGCGACACAGCTACCTAAAACGGGACTTGCAGTTAATGAAGAAACAGCGGTACATACACCATATCAAATTGGTTATAGTTTGAGGTTATACATTAATAAATAATACAGGTATAAAAATAAATATACTTGGCAATTAAACATTAATTGATTACTTTGATTCGGTTTTCGACTCTGAAGTTTTTGAGTCTGAAGCTTTTGATGAATCACCTTTATGAGCATCTGAGTAATCTGCGTATGCTTTTTTAGCTTTATCGACAAATGAGCCATCTTTTGAGGTGAATTCTTGGTAGGCCTTTTTGGCATCATCGCCGGTAACTTTACCTGAGCTGATGAAATCTTTACCTTTGTTAATTAAGTTATCCATTATGTAGTCAATTGAGTTGCTGTTGAAAATGCTGAGAAGAGGTTGATGACAGGGAAATTGACTAATATTTATAGTTTTATTCAGTTGCAACTCAACACCAATTCTTCAGTAGTTTAGTTTGTTGTTCTTATGAAAAATTAAAATATATGTTTTTGTGTCACTATTTTAATATTCTCATGCATAATGAGCTAACAATAGAAAATTAACCCTGTCGTTAGTGCAAGAGTCCATGAACAATTCTGGGAATAGAACAAATACGCACGAATTAGGTTGTCGAACAAATATCACTTGAGACATTTTGTTACACAATCATCAACAAAGTCTAAACTCTGTGTCTTTGTACGTTTAACTCTATTGATTTTGTTCCTTTTCATTGGTTAGTTGAAAAAATGACTAATTGGTGAACAAAAAGTTTTTGCATTTGGAATGCAATGTTTAGTTCCAATGTATTCCATTACGTAATGACAAATTTCATTTCACCTTTTTTTCTATTATGAAAACTTATCTCTTATCAAAACTACGCGTATGCTTGTTTTGCTTAAAAAAAAAAAAAATAGAATAAAATAAAAAATTATGCCGTTTGCTGTTTCTCTTCTATTGTTTTCACACTCTGAGCAATTGCGTTTATCATGTTGTATTGCTGTCTAGAAGTTCTCGTTTAGATAGATAGAAAGATAGACTAGTCATCGATAAATAATTGATTTACTGTATTTTGTTGTATATTTGGAGCTTATTGTAAGCTTTTCAATATAGAGATTGTTTGCTTGTAACCTTCAACCTCTGCGTTCAATTTGTTCAATTTATTTTGAGCTGATTCTCTAGCTTCAGGCTTGGTCTTTTCAGTAAACTTGGAGATGGAATCTTGGGTCTTGTTCTTCAAATCAGTAGCCAAGTTCAATTTTCTTTCCACTTTTGCTATTTCTGCATCTAAATCAACTTGTCCCTTGACCAATACGTGCACTGTGCATTCTGGGTTGATGGCTTGTAAAGCACAACCTTGTGGGACTTCAGATTGTTCTTTAGTAACCTTGATCTTCTCAACACCTTTGATCAATGATGCAATTGAGTCCTGTTGGTCATCTGCAACTTGGTAAATTGTGTCATTCGATGACTCAACATATACTTGACCGTTCTTCAAGATATTGTATTGGGCCAATAATGATCTAGCACCTTTTGTAATGTCCAAGATCAAGTCATAAGCATTCAAAGACTTTTCATCATCAAAGTCGCTAACATAAGTTGGATATTTAGCCTTCATGATGGTCTCAGTTTTATCGTCTTCACGTCTAGGTAATCTTTGCCACATCTCTTCCGACAAAAATGGCATAAATGGATGGATCAATCTCAAGGCACCATCGATACATGTGTATAAAGTGTTTTGAGCTGATTTCTTTTGTTCCTCTGTACCATCTTGAATCAATGATTTCGAGTTTTCAATGTAAACATCACACAACTCATACCAAAAGTTATAAATATGATTTGTAGCATCACCGAAATTACGTGACTCTAAAGATTGATTAGTTAATTTGGATGTGATTGATAACTTGTGTAATATCCATTTCTCAACCAAGGATTCATTGCCTGATTTTGTCAACCCGTTTCCACTTGGTTTGAAATCGTCGCCCAATTTACCCAAAACGAATTTGGTTGCTTGGAAGATTTTATTACAGAACTTTCTATAACCTTCAACTCTCAAAATATCCAAATTGATATCTCTACCACCAGTACTGTAAGCACATAAAGCAAATCTTAAAGCATCGGTACCACATTCAGGTATACCGTTTGGATACGATAACTTTTGTCCCTCAGTTGCCTTCTTCAACTCTTTTGGATCTAGGTTACCAACCAACAATTTGTCGTGTAATCCTTGTAATGGAATACCGGTAATAACATCCAATGGATCAATGACATTACCCAAAGATTTGGACATTTTACGTCCTTGAGCATCTCTGACTAATGAATGACAAAATACTTCTTTGAATGGGATTTCTCCAGTAAGTTTCAAAGTTAATAAAATCATTCTGGTAACCCAAAAGAACAAAATGTCCCAACCAGTTTCCAACATTGACATTGGTGCAAAAAGTTCCATATCCTTGGTTTTGTGTGGCCAACCCAAAGTAGAGATAGCCCACAATCCAGATGAAAACCAAGTATCCAACACATCTTCATCTTGTTCAAGTTTAAACTTTTTGTCGCCAAACTTCTTGTTTGCTTTCTCCGATGCTTCCTCCAAGGTTCTACCTGATACCCAGTAGTCATTGTCTAATTTATCATGTTCTTCATTTTCAATGTTTACAAAGTAAACTGGACATCTGTGACCCCACCACAATTGACGCGAAATACACCAATCTTGGATATTTTCCAACCATTGGAAATATTCAGCCTCTGAAGTTTTTGGAGTAATGGTGATTCTACCGTCTTTAACTGCTTTGATTGCATCTTTGGCCATGTCTTGTTGGTTGACATACCATTGTGGTTTCAATAATGGCTCAATGATGTCACCTGATCTAGAACAAAGTGGAATTGTCATTTCATTGTCTTTTTGTTCAACAAATAATCCCTTTTCCTTCAATTGCTCAATAACTTTGTATCTTGCATCAAATCTTTTGGTACCTTTCCATTCCTCACCACAATTTTCATTCAATAAACCGTCATCGGTATAAATGTTTATAAATTCTAAATTGTTTCTTTTACCGGTGTTGTAATCGTTTTGGTCATGAGCTGGGGTGATTTTGACAGCACCAGTACCAAATTCCATATCAACAGTTTCAGCGTCCAAGATAATTGGTAATTTACGGTCCAAGAATGGATGCAAAACGTATTTTCCATGTAAATGTTTGTATCTTGGATCATTTGGATGAACAGCAACTGCAGTGTCACCAAAAATGGTTTCGGGTCTTGTTGTTGCAACTGTGAGTTTTTCATCCGAACCTTCGACTTGATAGGAGAATGATGTCAAGACACCAAATTCAACTTTTGATTGATAACCAGGAACTGATAACAAGGTTCTTCCAGTGATATTTTTATTGTCAACTTCCAAATTTGAAATTGCAGTGTTCAATTTAACTGACCAGTTAACCAATCTGGAAGCTCTATATATGGTACCGTCTTCATGTAATCTGACAAAAGCTTCTGAAACGGCTTCCGACAAGTCTGGGTTCAATGTGAATTTCTCTCTTGTCCAATCGTAAGAAGCACCCAACTTTTTGAATTGGTTTTTGATTCTTTGGTGGTAATCATTTTTCCAGTCCCATACTTTCTCGACAAATTTTTCACGTCCAAAATCGTGTCTTGTCTTTTGTTCTTTTGCCCATATTTGTTTTTCAACGACTGATTGTGTTGCAATACCTGCATGGTCAAACCCTGGAATAAACAAGGTTGTTTTGCCTTGCATTCTATTCCATCTTATTAAAGTATCTTGAATCGAAACGGTCAACGCATGCCCGATATGCAAAGCACCAGTGACATTTGGTGGTGGACAAGGAATGGAGAATACACCTTCTTCTTTGATTTGTCCATCCTTGGTGAACTCAGGCTCGAAATAGCCTTGCTTTTCCCACCATTGATACCACGAACTCTCTACATTTTTTGGTACATATGCTTTGAAAGTTGCATCTTCCAATGGGACCAACACTTTCTTCTCGCCAGGTTTAGTCTGGTCTATAAATTCAGGAACAGGTTCTACTGGTTTTTTCTCCTTTTTGCCCTTTTTCAGTTCATTATTATTATTGTTAGATTCAGCTTTTTTTGCGTTTTTAGCATTGAATTTAGCCAATTTTTCGGCTTTTTTCCTTTCCTTTTCCAATTCTTTGGCGGTTTTTTGTCTTGGAACCTCTGTCTCAGTCATACTAAATTGCCTCGTAAAATACTGTAGATTACTTTTATATGATATTCGCTTGAAAAGTAACCTACTGAGCATACACTGATGAATCTGAAAATTTTTTTTTTGTGTAGATAATATATACTTCTTAATTTTTAATTTTTTTTTTTTTTTTTTTTTTTTTTTTTTTTTTTTTTTTTTTTTTTTTGTTTTTTTTATTGTGGGTTGTTGTTAGTCATAAACATTCATATTTATATATTGTAGTCTACAATTGTCTCCTTTTATTACTATTGTCTAGTTCATTATCAATCTTTCTTTTTGCAAATCTGTTAAGCCATTTACTAGCAGTAGGCTTAGATGACTCATCAGTAGTTGATTGAGAAAAAATGATTTCATCATACTCTTGGTCATTGATAGATCTTGTTTGTTTGTCTTTTTCCTTGTCCTTTTCCTTTTGCAATCTATTCACCATTGCTTTTGATAATTTTGCATTTGTGTTTGTATTTACTTGTAGCTGACCTAGTTTGTGCAACTTGCTCATACCTAGTCCTATCTCCTCGCCAAAACCATCAATGATTGTTTCTTCTTCTTTACCAAACTCCATTCTATTCTGTGCTTTTCTAAGATCCGACATTTGGAATCGTTCCTTCATTTTTCGGAGTCTTCTACCACCCCTTTTCTTCGATTTATGCTCTATTGGGGCCGGTAATGCCTTATCTGGTGTCTGTTCTGGGGGTGCCAATAATTTATCAATTTTAGCTTTAATTTCATTTTTCAAATTCTCACCCAATTGACCATCTGTGCTTGACTTTGATAAATCTATTCTTGCAGCCAACACGATTTTACCACTGATGATTCTCATAACTGAGCGAATAATTTCCGGCGGCAAATATTTGACTAATTCACTATAATATATATATCCTGTTTGTCGTACATTTCTGTTTACCGATTTTGTCGTTGATGATAAATCTCGTACACCCAACGATGGCAAATTACAAGATGGCGTCAATGCAAGTTGTTTTAGTGAGCCAGTGGCTATCAAAAGCTGCGAAGTTGTAATTGAACCAACAATGGCAGCAACATTGGGGGCAATTTTTGATAGTTTCTGTGAGATGTAGTTTGATAATTGTTTCAATACATCGTTCAATTCTAGCACCAATAGGCCACAACTGATGATCTTATTGAAATCTTCGTCTGAAAGCTGGAATGCGTCCCGTGATTGCTGAAGGGCTGCTATTATCACGACTAGTACTTTCTCGTTACTGATGATCGATTTCATTTTCGATTCATATTGTTTGATATTCACTAGATCTTGCTTTATGATCAATACGATTTCGACATAATCAATTGGGTTCAAAATCAAGCTTTCTAGCTCTGGAAATACAAGCTTGTATTGCATCTTGATAAGGGTACAAAAGACATTGATTTCATTGTTTATGATTGTAGATAACTCATTAACAGTGATGATAAATTTATATTCTTCGGATTGATCCAAATCATTCTCCAACGAGGCTAATAACTCTAGGTAATCGCTTTCCTCCTCATTTGAATATAGCTCAATTTTCGACTTCAAGTCATCGAGCAACGGATATACCCTAGATAGTTTAGTCAAGTCAGTTACGTTTTCAATGTCAGGATGATTCAAAATTGTCTGGAACGAATCAGCTATCGAGTTGGATGCAAACAATTCATTCAATTTACTCTGAAATGTGTCGTCATCAATCTCAGGTTCTTTTTCCCCATTTTCCTCAATTTCCTCTTCACTCTCAAAATCTTGTAATAAATCTTTTTCGTACAGTGACATCTATATAACTTTGGCAACAAAAAATTGGAACAGAAAAAATAGGTTGATGAGATGTCATTTCAAGTTAAAACATCAACGCTAGAGAGTTCAGATGGCTCTGCTGAGTTATATATAGGGGGAACCAAAGTGTTGGTGTCAGTGAATGGTCCCATCGAACCAAAAATACGTCAAGAGTTGCCAAATCAAGCTAGTTTGGAAATTATTGTACGACCAGCAAAAGGGTTATCAACAACGAGGGAAAAACTTCTTGAAGATAAGTTGAGACAGTTGCTACAAATGATTATAATCAGATTCAAGTACCCTCGACAATTGATTCAAATAGTGGTGCAGTTTTTGATCGTTGACGAACCAAAAGAACTCACCTGCAACGAGTTGAGTGCAGCTATAAATTGTTGTTACTTTGCATTGATCGATGCTGATATCGCATTATACTCGTCGTTCGTGTCCTTAGTTGCATGTATGAATCTGGGGAATTTGATCAAGAACCCACCTGGTGATATATTACAAACTAGTGACTCGACACATGTTGTGTGTTATAACATTGAACAACAGCAGGCAAACAAGTTGTTGATTCTAGAAAGTGAAGGTGATTTTACAGAATCGGAGTTGTTTAACATACTAGCTACCAGTGTGGCAGATGCAGAGAATCTTCATCAACAACAACGAAAGGCAATCCAGCTAAAATTAGAAAATGATTATATTTGGAAAAACTAGAAACATCCTTAATATACATAAAATATCCATCCCCATACCTAATAAACCTAATATAAAGTAGCCAATGGATCTAAACGCGATCTTGAATTTACACCCATGTTCAATAAATTAATTTCATTGCCAAACTTATTATTTGGATTCAGTTTGTGTTTGAATGTAAAACCAATAAAATTGTTTTGTTGGATTTTACGTACGCCTGATTTCTCCAACAACTGTTCGTTTTGCTCTTGTCTTGCGAAAACGTCCTTGTATTTCATCATCATTTCTTCATCTTCAAAATCATCAAAGTACCCAGCGTCTTCTTCGTTATCCAATTGTGGTGTGAATGGTGGTACTTTTTTTCTTAGATTGTCCCAGTCTTCTATATCACTAAAGTATGAAATTTGTTGAACTTGGCTAAAGTTTTTCAACCTCGTGCTTGGAGATGCAATCAATTTAGTGATAAAATGCCAAGTGCGGTCACTAAAGACATATCTGCCGCTTTTCGTCTGTGGTCTTCTCAAAGCTGTTTTCCAATGCTTTAAATTGTAATATGTTTCTTCTTGTTTTGAACCCGAGAATGGCGGATAGCCCGATAACGCCTCAAACAACATGCAACCTAATGACCAGTAGTCAATGGTGAAATCATAGCTTTTACCTTCCAAGACTTCCAACGCCATGTAATCAGGTGAGCCGACAATCGAATTTGCCAAATTATGATGGCCTTGACTTTGCTTGAAAATTTTCTGTCTCTCATTCATCAATCTTGAAGGTGCTTGATAGTTCTTATCCAAATCCTCCAAATCTTTCAACTTGATCCTCATAGACTCAATCCTATCATTAGATACGGTTCCTGCCGCAAGGCCGAAATCAGTTAATTTAACATGACCTTTTGAATCAATCAAAAAATTTTCTGGTTTTAAATCACGATGAGTGAAACCGAGTTCATGTAACGAATTCACAGCAGCAAACATCTCCAGAATATAAAATCTCGCGTGAGCTGGCACCAAAAAGCCCGTGTTGTTTAACAAAGTTCTAAAATCACCACCCGGTACAAACTCCATAGCAAGGAATACTTTCTCGGGGTCTTGGAATGCATACAATAATTTGACCAACCATTCGCTTCTTGTATTGGTTAAAATATCTCTTTCAGTCAATACGTGCCTTGTCTCGTCCAATTTGACTAATAGTTTCTTGTTTAATACTTTCAAAGCACAAATTTCTCTTGTGTCCTTCTTTCTTGCTAAAAACACTTGGCCATAACCACCTTGACCAACTTGAGTAATTATTTCAAAATCCTTGTGCTTTGGTTTTAATCTTCTTTTTCGAAGCAAGGCTCTTTCTCTACCAATATAATTTTTCCATTCCAACTGCTGTTTCTGCAAATCATTCGAATAAATTGGATTGGTCAATAATTTCTTCTCCACAACCATTGTACGTTCTCTACGACTAATGACATAATCAAAAATATCACAATAAAAGTCCAAGAAGTACAATTGAGCGACCGAAGCTAATCTTTTTGTTTTGGGATTATTGGCCTTCTTACGGAACTCTTCATCTGATAACTTATACCTTGGTGGTTGCAATTGACTTATGTTATCTTGTAATGCACGGGTGTTTGAGTTGTTTTGTGCTGGTGTTGGCGTAAGTGGTTGCTGATGGAATCTTGAATTCTTGTAAGGTGTTGAATTAGTTGGCGAGTTGTGTAAGATTGACTTGGTAGGCGAGTTCAAAGGTGTGATATTTTCCTTGTTGAATTGAATATTTCTGGTTGACCTATAACTTGTGTCGACATCCATCATATTACTATTGATTGACACATTCTCCATCGATTGTGAGATATCTGAAACATCTTGGTGATAATCTTGTTGTTGGTGGTGGTGTCTAGGAGACCTATTGAAAAAACTAGCCATGGCTACAAAACAAAAATACTACCAATCTGAGCAACAAATAAACTAGTTTAAAGCACCAGTAGAGGAAATCAATCTGATTATAAAAGTTGTTTCTTCTGTGGGATAGAAAAAAAAGTGATGTTTATTTTTTCGTTTCCTTTGTTTACATTTTGCACAAAACAGGTTAATATATTAAATATCAAATTTCATAAAATTTCTAGATTACATCAATAATTATGTCTGGAAGAATCTTTACGGAACAAATTCCAAAAATTCTTCTATGAAATCATAATCAAAATTCATGTTAAGAGGAAAATTGCCAAATTGACTTATATACTAGGTGATACGCCTATCATACTTTTTATGAACCCTTTATTTTGTACCATATCACAAAGCGTTAGATTTTTTATTACGGCTGGCTCGACTGGATGTTTTTGCTCCATCAATTCCTTTTATACGTAGTAGTAGTAGCAATAATACACCCAGTACTACTGAAGTCTAGAAAATCCTTCCGAGTACTATATATACTGCCCTGATAAAAGTTATTAGTGTATATGTGTGGTTCTCATTTATGGCATTTTAGTTAACAGCCACGACGCAAATGCAAAAACATTAATTAAATATGGGTATCATGTAATATTCAGCCCACTTGGATAACCTAAAATTTTGCAAATACTACCACCAATGAAATTAGAAATCAGAATCACAAATCTAGAATATATAATTATTCTTTCTCAATAATTTATATTCAAAGTAGTGATTACTTACAAGTATTTGTTCCGGCCTAAAAACTTTTGATTGGCTTGTTGTTGAATAAAACTCCAATCTTAGTACCAACGTTTGGCCTTTGTAAATTATGTGACAAAGAAGTGTTTGATAAACAACAATTAATGGTTAATCATCATTTTTGACCACGTTTGATTATTCAATTGATGTTCTGAGTTCTTGTGGTTGACAGTTCAAAGGTTTTATTTACACAAAATATTACTCTACCTGATAATAGATAAAACACTGACTTTTTAAATTCAATTTGAACAATATGCTGGACAAATTGTACCAAAATAATCTAGGGCCAAATATTATAAGCTAAAGCCATTTTGCAATCTACAAAAATGATGATGCAAAATTTTCAATTTATAAATTATGCATTGATTTTTTTTTTTCCTTCTTGGAATATGTGCTTCAAGATACGAAAAAAGATTTCCACTCAAAACCACACTACTACTGTACCACAAACTGAAATATGGGGTAATTTAGGTAACTTGAGCGCAGCAGTATTCAACAATTTTACTATTTGTTTGTGTACTATTTTCAGGCTTTTCTTAGCTCTTCAAATGAGGGTTTGAAACTAGGATCAATCCTTATCAATTGCTTGATTTAATTTTTAACCATGTACAATGGTGTGTGCAAGCCGTGAGATGAATTGATTTAAAAAATTTCGTCATTCTATGAAAGAACAATCAGCTCATTCCTCTGAGAGGTGTGTATCAAGAAACCGTTTGAAAATAATTGCAAAATTGTCTGACATGTACGACTATGTAGGTGAGCACTTAGTTGGCTCGTTTAAAATTTTAACCAATGAGGGTAAAGTTTTTTGTGGACTTTTTAGTTGTGGAAAGAAATTGATAACAAAAGCAAAAGTTGGAGATTCCGATAAGAGTAGTTGTATGAAAGCGACGTGTGTCGGTTGGAATTAACAGTTGAATGACTGCAAACAGTCTAGATTGAGGGTAGTGCGGGTGAGGGCGGTGGAGTTATTATTACATTATTTTTTTTTATTTAGTTTGACATCGGAGTTTTTGCAAAGCCGAAAGCTTAATGAAAACAATGCGCAAGTGTGCACAATGGATAAATTTTGTAGAGGGGAAATTTTTAACAATGAAATAGAGAAGGAGAGGGAGAGGGAGAAAGAGATGGTTTAGTATCATTTTATACGCCTGCAGTGATGGTTATGTTAACCCTTTTCTTTTCTTCTACTTTTGTTGAGATGATTATATGATCATCAAAGTAGTACACTCGTCCTCTGCATCCAGACTTCCCTTATATATATATTTTTTTTTCAATCGAGAAGTATTAATGTTAGTGCTAATTGTTTGGTGCAATATTGGCAATATTAAATGATTGAATAATAATATAGTAAGATTTTCTTTGAACAAGTCAAACCAACACATCAAAATAAGGATTTTTTTTTTTTTTTTCTTGCCCAAAATTAGAGACACACTATTTTTTGCAGCAAAAAAAAAAAAATAAAAAATAAAAAATAAAAAAAAAAATAGTTTGTGGTGGTGGTAATTAGTGGTGGAAACCCCCACAATATTTATTTTTTGTTTATTTTGTAGTTTTTATTTCAGATGTTGATTTTCTTGTATCTGGAATTTACTAATAATAAGTTTGTATTATCAGCTCTCTGGTTTAATATTTGTTGATATATGACACTTTTCAAAATTCAAACATTATTGCAAAAATTAGTGGGTACTGTTTATTCCAACGTTTTTATTTTTATTTTTTTTTTTTTTTTTTTTTTTTTTTTTTTTTTTTTTTTTTTTTTTTTTTTTTTTTTTTTTTTTTTTTTTTTTTTTTTTTTTTTTTTTTTTTTTTTTTTTTTTTTTTTTTTTTTTTTTTTTTTTTTTTTTTTTTTTTTTTATTTTTAGTTGTTATAAAATCACTTTTGTTTTCTCCAGGTTTCAATTCACTATTTTTTGCATCTTAAGATTTACTCAATAACTTTTCAATAAAATGTCTGCAGATTTAGAAAACCAACAACCTCAAGATCAACACTTGGTTATAAATAACGATAATGTTTCACCTCATGATCCAAACCATCCAATAACTCAAATTCACACTGATGGTGACTATATTCAATTTGGAAACGAGAAATACTTAAGATCAGAACTAGTCGAAGCTTTTGGCGGTACTTTGAATCCTGGTTTATCCCCACCACCTAAACATGATTTTGCCAATCCAGCACCATTGGGTTTGTCAGCTTTTGCATTGACTACTTTTGTTTTATCATTGATCAACTGTGAAGCTAGAGGCGTTACCATACCAAATATTGTCGTTGGTTTGGCATTTTTCTACGGTGGTCTTGCCCAATTGATTGCTGGTATGTTTGAAATTGCCGTTGGTAACACTTTTGGTGGTGTTGCGTTATCTTCTTATGGTGGTTTCTGGGGTGCCTGGGCATCAATTCAAGTTGATTCTTTTGGTATTGTTGCTGCTTACGGTGATGATAAGACTCAATTACGTTATGCGATTGGTATTTTCTTGGTTGGCTGGTTCATTTTTACCTTTTTCATGATGTTATTAACTGTCAAATCCACCGTTGCATTCTTTTTGATCTTTTTCTTCTTAACAATAACATTTTTGTTATTGGCTATAGCTGAATTTAGTGGTAAAGTTTCGATTAAGAAAGCTGGTGGTATTTTTGGTTTGATTACTGCTTTTACTGCTTGGTACAATGCTTATGCTGGTATAGCCAACAAACAAAATAGTTATATCACTGTCAAGGCCATTCCATTACCTGATTTCCAAGACAAATCAAGAAAAGAAAAGAACATTTGAATTTATAACAAATACTTCAGTCACTAGATGATAATAAATTTTAATTTTTTATACTTTTAATTTAATTTCAATCCTCAAACTATAACGTTTATTTGTCATGGTTTTCCGGTTTCAAATTTTGACAGGATTCCTTTATATCGTTTACATATTTATTAATTAATTTATTTGTTTGTTTGTTTATATATTTTTAGTTCATATACACAAAAAAGTAATGGTTCAAAGACTGCTTGTAAAAAAGCAAGTTATGGCAAGTGTCGGCCTGATAGCGCTAAGTCTCGTATTTCAGAAAAAAAAAAAAAGAAAGTCCAGCCGCGAAGGTCTTTAGATCTGCTATAAAACTCTAAATTTAGCAGTGTCCGTTTAAGGTATTTAATAAAATTGTTATCACGACTGTCAAAACTGAATAAGAAATCATTAACAAAAATAAATGAATTTTTAAATTGTGCTAACAAATATTTTTGTTACATTGAAGTATAGTTTATTTTCAGTGTAATTAATATTTTAAGCCGCCGTTGTGTCTACAATCGTTGCTCACCAATAAGGCACTAATAACATCTAGTTCATAATTTTTCGATTTTAAGACTCTCTGAGTCAAATTCTACTTTCAAACTTAAACTTTAGAAAATTTTGATTTATTGTGCATTGGTGATCAGACAACTATCAGTGTCGCCATTTTAGTTCTACCAACTCTATAAATCAAGGATTCACATGTGATAGATGTTAATATTTATACTCCTTCAACACCTCCTTCAAAATATCTGGGTACCATATTTTTGCTACATCTTGATGTGATTTGATTCGATTTCTAAACACAGAATATCCAACTGGCTCCTTACTTACATCTGGTATAAATTGAAACCCAATATCAACAGCCCAATCTCGGATTTTTTCATCTCTGGCTTCTCTCAACTTTAAAATTTCTGGTGGTATATCATCAATTGCAGATTTGGAACTATCCAAATCGATTGTAGAAAAAAATGGTATTGAAATACGGGTGCCTGTACCTGGTTCTGGTATCAATACCCTATGTATGGTGGCTTTACAAACCCCTTGTGTAATAGCTTCCATGGTTTGTCCGTTATTTATAACCAAGTGACCTGGAATATTAGGTACATCAATCCATTTACCTTCAAAGTTTTGTACCTGTAAGGAGTTTTCATGTGGACTAGCTTGGTAAATGTATGTTATTAGATCTGAATCACGGTGTGGACCACAGCCTTGATTAGTTTGCGGGGTATCATTCAATGCAACAGAATTAACACCACTCAATTCAGAACTATCTGGATAAGCTATCAACTTCATCTTACATTGTTGGTTCTTTTTGAAATAACCATCCAAAGCCTCTTTTTTCAACCCAATCGACTCTAACACTAAATACCTAAAGTTTTCACTCAACCTTGTCATTTTATAAATAAAGTTTTCGACAACCGGTCTGAACTTAGGAATGGCACTTGAGTCAGGCCAGAGATTTGGTCCCTCAATATTTTTATATATCGGTTCGTCTTTTTGGGGGGCTGGTAATTCAGTAGCTAAATCAATTTGTTCTCTCCAATCGGTATGTGAGGCAGTTATTTCATTTGCTAGTCTCGTATAACCTAGAAAATGTGGACTGTGAATCATTTCACATTTCAACTTGACATCATCAGGTAAAGCAAAGAAATCAAGCGATATTTGTTTAATTTGTTCCAATTCTTCTTGTGTTGGACCTAATGATTCGTAATTTTTCAATAGTAAAAATCCTACATTAATGGTGGCATTTCTTAATTCATCGAGAAATTGTTGTTTAGTTGCAGGATCAAAAGCAAGGCTTAAATCAAGTATTGGGATCTTTTCAAATGACATTTATATGATGCTTGAAACAGAAAGAGAAGTGAATTTTATTTAAATAGTGATTAATATAAAAGCTAAGAACGCCACAATTTTCAATTTTTTCCCTCCACTGTAACTCCATGCAAAACTTGTAGCTTTACAACTATATATAATAATATGGTATGATTTCTGCAACTTGCCAAATCAAGTATTCCTAACCTTATTGTGACAATAAAACCATCTATGATTGTGTAATCTGTATTGAAATATTGAAATATTGCGCTACAAGAAGAGATGGTTTAAAATGTCAATTTTAAGATAAAAATTCCATTATGATGATTTTTGAACTTATTTAGGGTTTCTCTGCCTTGTTTTAACAAGATGAAATATCCTGGTATATTGATTTCATCCTAGTTGGAGCAAGATAAAATTTCAATCTTGATGGTCAAAAATTTTAAAGCGAGTTAATTACTAGTTCTGTTCAACTTCCAACTAGAACTTAGTCGAATAGTTGTTGATTAGGGCATATTCAGTTGCCAGTTGGCTTCCTCAAGATTTATCATGGATGTGTCTCGTGTTGAAAATTTATTCAACAGAGGCGAAAACAAATAATTTTTTTTTTTTATTAGATCAGATACTATTCTTTAAATGTCGGACATAGTAGCCAATCCAGCTATAATCAAGGCTGAATTGTTGGTGCCTAGATCATACATTTCAAGACCTTATGTTTGGCCGTTTACAATTGTTTATTCTGTATTTCTACAATTGTATTTCCAACATTATGAAAAATATTTTGGAGGTAAAGAATGGACTTTTGTCTACACCATCACAATTGTTTCGATAAATTTGTTATTATGGTTGATGCCTCACTGGAATATTGAAATTGATGCTACTTTCAATTATTACAAAGTACATAAGATCAGTGATGCTAGTTATATCAAGATTACACCAGCTCCCAATTCTGGTATGGGTGAAGTCTGTAAAATTAATCGTGAAACATTCCAGGATGGTGAAAAGCAAGTTAGTTTTATTTATCAAAAAAGAAGACACTTATTCCATGAAGACCTGAAAAAATTTTCACCCCCAGAATTCTTGTTCGATGAGTTGCCAAAGTTATCTGTTTATCAACAAGATAAGGGTTTATCTGGTGATTTGGAGAAAATGAAAAGAAACTATGGAACAAACAAATTTGACATTCCTATTCCTACATTTTTGGAACTTTTTCAAGAACATGCAGTAGCTCCATTTTTTGTTTTCCAAATTTTCTGTGTTGCTTTATGGTGTATGGATGAACAATGGTACTATTCATTATTTTCATTATTCATGTTGGTTTCGTTTGAAATGACAACTGTTTTCCAAAGAAGAACCACAATGTCTGAATTTCAAAGTATGGGTATTAAACCTTATGACGTTTATGTTCATAGAGACAACAAGTGGACTCAGGTCTCAACTACTGATTTGTTACCTGGTGATTTGATCTCGGTTACTAGAACAAGTGATGACAGCGCTATTCCTTGTGATTTATTGTTGACCGATGGATCTGCCATCGTTAATGAGGCCATGTTGTCTGGTGAATCAACGCCTCTCTTGAAAGAATCAATCAAATTAAGACCTGGTGACGAATCATTAGAGCCAGAAGGTTTTGATAAAAACTCGATTTTACATGGTGGTACAATGGCTTTACAAGTTTCGAAACCTGAAAACCCAATCATCCCAATCGCCCCAGATAATGGTGCCTTTGCCACAGTTACAAAAACTGGATTTGAAACATCTCAAGGTTCATTGGTTCGTATGATGATTTTTTCAAGTGAAAAAGTTTCTGTTGGTAATAAGGAAGCTTTCATGTTTATATTGTTTTTGTTAATTTTTGCAATTGCAGCTTCATGGTATGTTTGGGTTGAAGGTACAAGAATGGGTAGAGTGCAATCTAAATTAATTTTGGATTGTATTATTGTTATAACATCTGTTGTTCCCCCTGAATTACCTATGGAATTGACCATGGCTGTCAACTCTTCATTGTCCAAGTTGCAAAAATTCTATGTCTACTGTACTGAACCATTTAGAATTCCATTGGCTGGTAGAATTGATGTTTGTTGTTTTGATAAAACCGGTACATTGACTGCTGAAGATCTAGTATTTGAAGGTTTAGCTGGGTTTAGTGAAGATATCCATCACTTGCATAAATGTGAAGAAGCACCTGAAACTACGTCACTTGTTTTAGGATCTGCGCATGCTTTGGTCAAATTAGACGATGGTGATGTTGTCGGTGATCCAATGGAACAAGCAACCTTGAAAGCTGCACATTGGGAAGTTGGCTCGAATGATGCTGTTACCCGTACCAAAAATGGCAAAGTTGAAAAAATTAAGATTTTACGTCGTTTCCAATTTTCTTCAGCTTTGAAAAGATCATCTACAATTTCGTCGATTAATACTAGGAACAAAAATTTCATTGCCGTCAAGGGTGCTCCAGAAACAATTCGTAAAATGGTTATTGATGCACCAGAGAATTACGAAGAAATTTACAAGTCGTTCACAAGATCAGGTTCACGTGTTTTGGCGTTAGCTTATAAAGAATTGGACTCAAGTGTCAATTACAACAAGGTTAAGCGTGAAGACGTTGAGTCGGAATTGCATTTTGCTGGATTTATTGTTTTCCATTGTCCATTGAAAGACGATGCGATTGAAACGATAAAAATGTTGAATGAATCGTCACATCGTTCGGTTATGATTACTGGTGATAACCCATTGACAGCTTGTCATGTTGCAAAAGAAGTTGCCATTACAACCAAGGATGTTTTAATCTTGGACGCGCCAGAAGAGCATCATGTCATAAGCAATGAGAATTTAGTTTGGAGAAATGTTTCTGAATCGGTTGTAATTCCATACCATTCCGACAATAAGATTGATGTTGAATTATTCAAAAAATACGACATTTGTTTGACAGGACATGCATTGAATTATTTATCAAAGCATGATCAAATCTTGGACTTGCTCAAGCATACATGGGTCTACGCTAGAGTTTCACCTACACAGAAGGAGTTTATTATTACTTCATTGAAAGATGCTGGATACAATACTTTGATGTGTGGTGATGGTACAAATGATGTTGGGGCTTTGAAACAGGCCAATATCGGAGTTGCATTATTGAATGGTACTGAAGAAGGAATGAAGAAAATTGCTGAAAATAGAAAAATTGAAGCAACGATGAAAATTTATGAAAAACAGGTACAATTGTTCACAAATTGGAACAAACCACCTCCACCAGTTCCACCAATCATTGCACATTTGTATCCACCTGGTCCTCAAAACCCAAAGTATTTGGAAGCGATGGAAAAGAAGGGAGTTACCATAACCGAAGACATCAAAAAGGCAGTAGCGTTAGCAATGAAGCAAGAAGTTAAGCCATTAAGCACGACACAAAATGCCAATGTGGCTGATTCAATTTTGGGTGCATTGAATGATGCTGAGGCTGAAGATGAAGCACCAGTTTTGAAATTGGGAGATGCATCAGTTGCAGCTCCATTTACGTCGAAATTAGCAAATGTTAGCACTGTTACCCATATTATTCGTCAAGGTCGTTGTGCATTGGTTTCAACGATTCAAATGTACAAGATTTTAGCGTTGAACTGTTTGATTTCATCGTACTCACTTTCGGTATTGTATTTGGCAGGTATGAAGTTCGGCGATGGTCAAGCAACGATATCTGGTATATTATTATCAGTGTGTTTCTTTTCAATCTCTCGTGGTAGGCCATTGGAGAAATTATCTAAAGAAAGACCACAAAACGGAATTTTCAACATTTACATCATGGGATCTATCTTGGGACAATTTGCTATTCATATAGTTACATTGGTTTACATCACGAGGGAAATTTACATCTTGGAACCAAAAGAACCAAAACCAAATTTGGAGAAGGAATTTGCTCCTTCATTGTTGAATACAGGTATGTTTTTGTTGAACTTGGCTCAGCAAGTTTCAACCTTCACTGTCAATTACATTGGATTACCATTTAGAGAAAGTATCAAAGATAACAAAGGTATGTATTATGGTTTATTAGGTGTTGCGGCATTGACATTTGCATGTTCAACCGAGTTTGTCCCTGAAATCAATGAAGCTATGCAATTTGTTCCAATGAACTTAGATTTCAAAATTAAATTGACTGGTGCTATAATTGTGGATTTAGTTGTCACCTGGGTGATTGAAAATGTATTGAAACACTTTTTCATGAACTCGCAACCTGCAGATATTGCATCAAGAGATGATTGATAGATAGATTAATATAAAGTTTTTAAATCTTGATCTCTATTTAAGTTTTGCACCCTTAGTATTTTGATTGTATGTTTTTCGATGATTTTGAATTTGTTGGATAATTTAGTTTCGATTAGTTTCATGACGTCGCTGATTTCGTCCTTATCTAGTGGCAATAACGAGGAATCCTGAATGATTTGAATGAGTTTGGCAACCGAAAACGACTTTGTGATTTCTTGCTGGCTAAGTTGATAAATGGTGTCATAAACCATTTGAGTTTTACTCGATAAATAAGTCTGATAGTCGTCTTCTGGCTGCTCGGCCTGCTCGTTCTTTAGCTTTTCCTTTAACTTGATCCTTTCGAGTAATGACAATCCCGACTCGCCTTTCTTCTCGGTGAATTTATACTTTAATGAATCGTTTTTTAGGTCGAGCAATTTTCTTTTGATGGGTGATGTACTAGCTGATCTTGGTTTGGTGATTTTGGTAGGTGACGAGTTAGGTGACGAGAATGACGAAAAGGAAGACAATGAAGATGACGATGACGACTTGACCAACAGTATTGGTTTTCTTGGGACTTGGTTCATGTGTTGATTGTTGTCGATCCAGCAATTCAAATCGTGTATCAACTCTTCTTTCCTTGAACTCAATCGTAGATTAGTTGGGAAACTTATCGTCTTGGTGTAATCAACCTGCGATATCTTGTACAATTCTGGGTTTATAAATAGCATCACTTCGAGGTCAGTGAGTGAGATTCTTCTGCCATTGTATTCACTCGCCTGCTCTAGTAATTTACCAACTTGTGGTGGCGCCGTATGACTTGCAAAATATAAGGATAATACATTGTCTATGCAGGTGAGATTGTCTATAATCGAGATAAATTGATGCTTAGGTATCAATCTATGTTTCTTCAACTCCATAAGGCTACTAACGCGTATTTTTCTACATTTTTTTTTTTTTTTTTTTTTTTTTTTTCTGTTTTGTTTTGGCACATTAATCTCCGATCTGATGACTAAATAATTATCTATCTTCTTTTTTATGGGTGTCGCTAGAGAAGACCACTTGAGGAAAGGGTCCGATGTCAATCCGTACGAAGCTTTAATTGCTGGTTCCATGTCTGGAGCAGTATCGAGAGCCATCACAGCACCGTTGGACACGATAAAAATACGACTACAATTGCAACACCACAACTTCAAGAATCGAAAAACAGTCTTGACAGTCGTGAAAGACTTGTTGCGACGAGAGGGGGTTGTTGCACTATGGAAGGGCAATGTCCCCGCTGAAATCTTGTATATATTGTATGGAGGAGTCCAGTTCACCTCGTATTCAGTGTTGAGTCGATGGCTCAATAATTTTGAAATCAAACAAAATCGAAAATTGACCCCTGCCGTACACTCGTTGATCGTTGGTGTAGGCGCAGGCATAGCGAGCACAGCAGTCACATATCCATTTGATCTACTACGGACCCGATTGGCCGCCAATTCCAAGCGAAACCTATTGTCAATGACTTCAACCATCGCGTCCATCTTCACAAACGAAGGTGTGGCTGGAATGTTCCACGGTATACAACCTGCCATGCTATCTGTTGCTTCAACTACGGGATTGATGTTTGGCTCCTATGAGATCGCCAGAGACTTGGCAAGCAAATACACCGGCATTCCTTTCGTTGAAGGTATATGTGGTTTCATAGCAGGTGCAACTGCCAAAGGGATCACGTTCCCGTTGGACACCTTGAGAAAAAGGTGCCAAATGTACTCAGTGGTGCATGGCAGCAAATATACAAGTGCCTTACATGTTTTTGTAAACATTTTGAAAAATGAAGGTGTGTTTGGTTTATACAAAGGTTACAGTATAAGTATCTTGAAAACTGCGCCCACCAGTGCCATATCATTGTTCATTTATGAATACACATTAACGTTTATAAAGTCGTTATAACTCAATATACATTATACATATATATAGATAACGAAATTATTCGACTCATGTGGAATTTGAAGCAGCAAACGGTGTTGTTACTATAAATATTTGAATCCCTTGTGATCAATGTAAAATTTGAACCCAGTTAATTCACTGTTTGTGCAACAATCACTAAATAACGAATAAAGGATGCATAAGTCTCTGCAGTTTTGATAATCTGTTTATAGCACCTACTCTCTTAGCATGGGTAAACTCATGCTCATTTGCAAATTCTGGAAATAGACCATGAAAAGTCGTCATAAAACTGTTCTTACTATTTCATATCACAGCAGGAAACAAAAATTCCCTCATCTCTCTAATTTCAAATATGTTCACTGCTTTTGCTAAATCTTGAATAGATAATTATCATCATCTTCTTCGTTGGGTAACTCATCAACGTTGACAAAATCATTCTCCTCTTCGTCATCTTCCTCTTCTTCGTTTTCTTTAAACTGTTCACCGTAATATCTCGCCAACAGATCAGGCAGGATATATTCTTTGTCGTCGTCGTCAGCATCAGTGTCGTATCGTAACCTTTGGTCTGTATCCGACGTATTTGTGGAGTCCAAATCTTTAGAATGAGCATATAACGATTGAGAATTGGCAACCAAATTCTGTAGCCTTGATGGTTGTTTGCGTTGAGTGTGATTTGCTTTATTATTCGATTCCGTGAGTTGAAATTTCGATGTTTTAGGTGTAACTTTCTGCTGTGGACGCTTTGATAATTGGTTTTTGATGTACGTTGGTAATGTTTCTCCAAATACCGACGTACGCCTCTGTTTGATCAATGTTGTGGCTGGACGTGATTTGGTTTCCTTCTTCTTCTTGACTTCCACACCTTTTGCTAAAACATTCACATTGGATATGCTTGTAACTGCAGGCTTAGTCAACTCGCTGTTCGACGCAGGTCTTGGATGCATCAAGTCTAAAGATAGTCTTCGCTGAAAGTTGGTCATTATTGGCATTTCAGTTTGTTTCACTGTACTCTTGAGCTGTTCTTGTTTAGGAGCTTCTTTCTTAAACGATTGCAACCCAACTGAGTCAATCATCTCGGTGATTTCCTGATTGAGCAAAGCTGATTTTGATTTCAACTTGGACACTAGTGAATCAAGATTTACATTTTCAAAAAAATTTATGTGGTCATCAAATATCTCATCAACTTTTACCTTTAGATATTCAACATCATCAATTCCTATGATTTTAGCTAAATTGAACCAATCCAATTGAGTGTAAAAGTTAGAAATATCAGTTGAATTAAACCAGTCGTTAATGTATGTCTCCAATTTATCTTGTTTGGCTTGATCCCAATCCGTCTTTAGTTGTTAGTATTTGAATTAAAGTGTTACTGAAATCTTTCAAATTGAACTTACTTCATCGTTATTGAATTCTAGTTGTTTATTATTATTAGCTGCCACTATTGACATTTTTTCAAAGTATGGGGGTCATACAATTCCACTAAATGGTTTTTTTTTTGCTTTCATTACTTTTAACCGCGCGACCATTAACATAGTAGTATAGTTAAGTTGAATTTCAGACAAAAACATTGTCCCCATCAAAATTTGTCCCGCTTCTTCACCTACAAGCTTAAAAGCCATTTCTGTACTAGTTTTATTTTGAGCGTATAGAAAGTTAAATAACAATTTAAGTTACAAAAAGTCTAGTCAAAAGTGCCTATTTTAATCCAAATTTGCATGAAAGTATCAAATAACTGCAAATGCGAAAAAAATACAAACCTTAGTGGACTTTTGGTAAATACTATATTAAACTTCCAACAAGTGTTAAACTTAATACAAAACTCAAAATAAATTAATATTGGAATCATGGTAATTGCCAAAAATAAAAAGCAAACTAACTGACAATAAATAAATATTCATCATGTCACACTACAAAAAAAATCAAAAAATAATGGTCCCTAGCAGGATCGAACTGCTGATCTTGGCGTTATTAGCACCACGCCTTAACCAACTGGGCCAAGGGACCTTTTCTGGCGGTTTGTAGGCACAGAATAAGGTCCGGAGGTTAAAGCTACCTCCTATCCCTATGCAGATATGAATCTTATACACGCCATTTCCTAATCCAACCAATTCCTTGGTCACGACACATGGTTGCCTTCACAACGGAAATAAAGAATGATCCAACTATATACGTCACGACTACAGGGGTTGCTACGACAACGGTGTACATAGGACATG